>CAUYQG010149546.1:0-36147 GCA_963574415.1 Tarsius wallacei | reverse complement strand
ACAGTTTACCATCTTTTTTTGTTTTGTTTTGTTTTTGTTTTTGTTTTTGTTTGAGTTGGAGTCTCACTGTGTCACCCAGACTGGAGTGCAGTGGCCGCTCCCGGCCACTGCAGCCTCGACCTGCTGGGCTCCGGCGATCCTTCTGCCTCAGCCTTCCAAGTAGTTGGAACTACAGGCGCGCGCTACCACGCCCGGCTAATTTTTTGATTTATTGTAGAGATGAGGTCTCGCCAAGTTGCCCAGGCTGGTCTCGAACCCGCGGGCTCAGGCAATTCACTCACCTCAGCCTCCCAAGGCACGGGATTACAGGCTGAGCCACCGAGCCCGGCTTTTTTTTGTTGTTTTTTTAAAAAGGAAAGGGGCACATTTCATTCCACCCTGGGATATATCAAAGTCATGGAGCCTCTGATTAAGTAGATTAAAGGCAGAATTCTAGAACGTTTAAGCATAGCCATTACTTCCTAGCTCTCGGTTTTCTCTGATGGAAAATGATTCAGTACAAAGGAAATCTTTCATCAGCACAGAGGCAGAATCTGATTGTAATAAAAGAAAAGCAAACCTTGTTTTACCGAGAGATTACAAATGTTCTAATTATGAATGTCCACGTGGAAAAAGAGCAGTTTTTGCATATGTAATGTGCAGAGTAACACTGACTATCCTTGAAGGAGCCGTTGGCTTAGACATTTCTTCCTGACTGTGATGGCCTGGTTCTCCTGCACCTGCAGGGTACTTGGGAAGTAGGTACCCTGGGGACATCACCAGAGCTACCCACACCTGCCTTCTTGGCTGCAGAAGCAAGAAGACTTGTTGCCTCCTTGCTGACCCGTGGAACCCCATCTGTGCCCCAACCTCATTTTCAGCCTGCCTGGCTTGGTGGTGGACTCTTCTGAGCTCCAGAGACTGAAATCTGGTCACTCCACCAGCACCCGTCTTCACCAGCACTGAAGTCGCATGCAGGCTGTCCACATCACGTAGCACCGGACCCATCCGCTGAATGGTCTGCCAGGATACTCGCAAGTCCATTGCCAGTGACACTGCTTGTCTGTTGGCTGACTTAGCAAGTCTGGAAGGAACGCTCTCCGGCTGCCAAGGGAGAACTGACGTGACGCAGCGAGGGCTTCTCTGAGTGTGCATAACAATGTCTGCCGGGTCTTTCTGCTCCTGCCCTGTGGACCGGGTACTTTCCCAGTCTCTCGTGGTGCCTTGACCTCACGGAATCCACAGAGGGAACTCCTGCACCCCTTCTGGGTTTGTTTTGATCCTCAAATAAGGCAATGTGTGCGAAGTGATTGGCTGCTCAGCTGGCTTATTGCTACTGCATTTGTCATCTCTGCTGTCAGTCAC
Organism: Tarsius wallacei; assembly: GCA_963574415.1. Classification (NCBI taxonomy): domain Eukaryota; kingdom Metazoa; phylum Chordata; class Mammalia; order Primates; family Tarsiidae; genus Tarsius; species Tarsius wallacei. The sequence goes on along the minus strand of CAUYQG010149546.1, from coordinate 34,803 downwards.
CAAGGAAACAGAAGAATGTGGGATGGGGAAACAGGGTTACACCTGCTCAGAGCATGAACCAAGCCGCTTGGCCATTGAAGTCACCCTGTGTGGACATTTAGCGACATTGGGACTGCTTGAGTTATGCCACATGATGAGTTATGGAACTTGTGGATAAATTTTAAAAATAAATGCACTTTTTACTATAGGAAGCAATTCATCGGTGTAATTCTCAACGCGTGCGGTCAGTGGACCTGAGTTCCTTGTTCTCACTCACTAGATATGCTCATGGAGCCTCCTGTCCCCTGAGCTCTGGCACCGAGGGATATGCAGATATGAGTCATGTGAGTTCTGGGAATTCTTCATTCAACCAAGTGGGGCAGAAAGTGTAGAAAGGAGAGTTTGCCCAGTGCCTGCCGGTGCCATACCCTTTGTGTTGGTCTCATTGAATCACAGTGGCCCTGGGAGCCAATATCATGGGACACTCCCTTCTCCAGGTTAATTCTCTACAGACAAGGGAAGTGAGGCACAGAGAGGTTGGGTAATTCACCCAAGGTGACACAGCTGTGGTCAAGCCAAGACTGAAGCCCAGATGGATTATGCCAGAAAGTCTAGACATGGAGTGAAGATGTGCACATGAATTGCTCCAGTGAGGAAGTCGAAACAGACTCTTATGTCGCTGTGAGGCTCGAAGGGACCACAGCAATTATCCCAAGGAGAGGAGGGTTTCTACCATCTCACAGAGTCTAGAAGGGGAAGAAGGACCTTTGATGGGGATGGAGAGGAAGAGGGAGAGGAAGGGAAGGAGGGGGAGGAGCCAGAGGGAGCAACAGCAGGATGGGGCCTGGTCTACGGTGAGACTCTTTCTGTGTTGATCTCGTGATGGTTGTTTTAACTGAGGTGTAATTTACATGCAGTATTGCTCTATTTTGTGTAAAACTGTCTGAGTTTGACAAGCATTATACCATGACACTCCCATGATCAAGGCATGAACATTTCTGTTGCCCAAACCCTCTCTCGTCTCCTTTGCGGCCTCCGCTCTCCTGACTCTGACCACACCTACCTGTGTCTAGACCCCATATCCCTGCTGCAGAATATCACTTACAGTGGAGTCTTTGCATCTGGCTGCGTCCACTCAGCGTGGTCCATGAGGCTGCCTGGAGATAAGTGCTTATTCCTGAAAGTGAAACCTTTCCTTCTTAGACACTCTTCCTGTGAAGGATACAGTTATCAAAGTCCCACCTTGGGGACTTGTGGCTTCTGATCTCACCATTGCCTACACTTATCGGGACTATTTGGATATGGTGAATTGATCCAGCAGGTGGCCCCAAGTGAGTCATTTGAAGGTGGTGTGGAGACAGGACTGTCAATGGCCATGTTTGGAGAGTTTCTGCTTGTTTCCTGTGGTGGTTTAGGTAGAGGTGTTTTTCTATCCCACTGTTTTCCCATCCCACATTCTTCTGTTTCCTATTGTGAGTCTAGGGCTCCTGACCCCAGTGGGGCTGTGGGTGAGGTGGGCACATGGAGGGATCCAAGGAGTTCATGCCAGGAACAGCACCTGAGTGCATTAATTGTGGGAATAGAAATACACCTGTTTTGTTTTAGAAAATGGAACATAAAACTGTGACCATTGGTACAAGCTGCTGTGAAAACCTAGGGGTCTGTTCCAGATAATGACTCATTTCAGGAGTTAAAGAGGAAAACATAAAGTACTCAATAGTTTCTGAGGAGTGAGTGAGTGTCTGAGGGTGTGTGTGTGTGTGTGTCTTGCTCTAGATATGTTATCTGTGGAAGCTACAGAGAAAACATTCACATGAATTTCTTTCCAAAGTTAAATTGTTAATCGCCTATAGAAGTGTCGGTCAGGATTAGAATTTCATCATTTTGAAGGAACTGAAAGCATGGATTTTTAATTGGAAGGAAGTGGATTAGATTTCCAGATATTCTATTCTGTAGGCTTTTAAAAAAACTTAAATTTAGACTCTGTCTCTGATTTCTCATCTGCAAAATGGGCTATTTCCTGCTTTACAAGATTGTTTTGAGTAACCCTGACTGCTTTACAGGGGTTGAGTGAGATCCCTGGAGCGTAACAGTGTGCTTGGTACATGGAAGGTACTGGCACAGCGGCTTTTTCTTTAGGACATCCACAGGGTTGCAGGAGAGGGCATCTCCCTAATTCTCTCTGTTCCCCTGGGATGACAGTGCTGACTCCTGTGGCCTCATCTGGCTCACTTGAAGCAGCCACATCAACATCAGTGGATGCCTTCCTTCTCATGCCCCCCTGCCCTCCATACCTCCCCCGCCTCTGCTGACCTGTCTACTCAGATGCTGTGAAATGCTCCCATGCCCCTTCCTCTCTGTGTTCTTCAAGGACTGGTCCGTGCCCTGGCACATAGTAGAGACTGTGCCAAATAGTCCTCTTAAATCCTGACTTATAGCTGGCAGCCATAGCAAGTGCTCAGTCAACTCTTACACTCATGGAGAGCAATTGTTTTGGTTTCTCCTTTGAAAGACTTGCAGAGAGGATAGGGTTAGCTTTTTTGAAATGAGACATTTCTTTTAAAGCAAACCTGTCACACACATAGACAGGAGAGGAAAGTCAAAGAAAGACAGATTCCACTTTCATGTAGCTTTATACATCTATCAGGGTTGTCCTTCCTTTGTTTCAAACCAATTTTTTGTTGGGAGCAGTGCCCACGGACAGCTGAATGAGTTACTGATGAGTGATTCATCTCTTTGGTTGCCGAGTGCAGGATATGAGGTCGGCCGTCCCTTTGGCTAACTGATTGTTAGCGCACCTGTGAGCACAGGTAGGCATCAGTTAGTCTATTCAGCCAGGATGGAAAGGAGTGTTTGTTTGTTTGTTTGTTGGTCTTCCTCGGATTTGAGGGTTACTTTCGAAGTATTCCCTAAGTGCAAAAGCCACATTTCAGAAGTAGAGTTGTGTGGAAAGGGAGTGAACCCCAGCAGGGCAGGCATGGGTGGGAAGTCCGACGCTGTAGGGGCTGTCCTCTAAGGAGACGAGAATGTCTGCTTTGTATTTTCTTCCTCCTGGCTCTTTTCCAGGTGATAAACCTCACTGGTATTTCATGCAGCGGAAGTCATTCAGGGCCACGTCTACGTTTGTTTGATTTTTAACTAGGTCCTTGCTGCCAGGAAATAATTGCCAGACAGTGAATGGCAAGCTCCCTTTGAAAGAGAGTCCCTGGGCTCTGGGTGGTTGAGGGTGGTGGCAGTGCAGAGGGAAGGGGGATACTGTGTAAGATGGTTTACCCTGGACTGGGACGAATCTTGGCAAGTTACTTCCCGCCACCCTGGGACCAGAGTTTGCATATGCAGAATGAGGTGGCTTCAGTCTTCCCTATGCTCCCTTTGAGCTGGAAGCAGAAAGCTAAAACATGTTATTCAGTCATACAAAACAATGTGTGGGCAAATGAGGGACAGGACCCTGCCTTTGAGAAACTCTCTGTCCTTGCCCTATCACCCCTGTCACAGCAACAGCTGCTCTGATGGCACATCAGGGTCCAGAGACAGAACAGAGCCACGAAGCCTCACAACCTCCCTCCCCTGGAGGGCTCACCCTCCCTACCCCTTGGAGCCAACCGGGGCAGCTCCTGAAAGCCACAGCCCATGCCCAGGAACCACAGAAGGGATTTTGGTTAGCCACGTCATTTCTCTGGTCTGGAAGCAGAAACTTACTTTCTGTATCACTTCTCAAACTAGGACTGTATCATAAGGAGCAATGGCCATCAGCTAAAGAAGGATGTCCTTGAAAGATGGACCAGAGTCTTTGGGGGCTTCGAACAGGAGTGTCTGGGTTCCTATTTCATTTATTGTGGCAAGATAGGCATTCAGCCATGCAGTGACCCTGCTCCCATGCCCCTAGTTAGGTTTCATTTCTAGTCATGGTTCTTTTTTATTGCTCTTATTCTGAAGATTTTTTTTTTTTGAGTTGGAGTCCTACTCTGTCACCCAGGCTGGGGTGCAGTGGCATGCTCACGGCCATTGCGCCTCGACCTGCTGGGCTCAGGAGATCCTACCGTCTCAGCCTTCCAAGTAGCTGAAACCACAGGCAGGCACCACAATGCCCAGATATTTTTTTTTTTTAATTTATTGTAGAGACTAGGTCTCGCCAAGTTTCCTGGGCTGGCCTCAAACCCCTCGACTCAGAAGCCAAACAATGACAAGTGTTTAGATGAGGGAGCCCTTCTCTAGCACAGTTTAGAGGCGCTGGATTTGCAGGTGGGGAGATAGAGGATACACAGGGAGGAGGAAGGACACGTACCAGCCCCACTGCTTGGAGCTGTGTAGACTTGAGCAGTGGAACGTTCACTCACAGGAGGCAGGATGCTAAAGGGAACTGGAAGTGGCAGATAGCATGGTACTGTTCATTATGCACCTACTGTTTGCCAGGGTTTGTCTCATTCATCTTCGTGACCCCGATTGCAAGCACACTGGGGCCAGATAGTGTTCAGATCTCCCTTGGACCTCTGGCCCCTGCGTCCTTCTCAGTGGACACATAGGCTCACCTCAAGGATCATAACTTTTGTTTTCTTTGAAATTTTGGAAGCCGTAAATCGAGTGACTTCAGGTACTTTTCCAGTTTTGTTCTGTGTCATTTGAGGACCAGCCAGGTGAGTGAGGAGCAACACCAGCCCTGCTCCTGGCTTTCGTGCATGGCTGGACCCAGCCGTGCTGCCTGGGAAGAGGTTGTTTGGATGCCCAGAAGGTGAGAGACCTGGGGCTGCAAGTGGCCAAGGCCTGCCTTCGAGGAGATTGGACATGCTCAGGATGGGGTGGCTATCGACTGCTTCTGCTTTTAGACTCTTGTGGGTTGTTGTGGGCTTTTGGTTGTTTGGTTGTTTGATTTTTTGGGGGGCAGGGGGGATTGCCTGCTAAGGCAGCAGAACTTTCCAGAATCGTTCCCCAGGGTTTGTCATATAAGAAAAAACTGGGCCATTTAGCCTCTTTGTGACTCAGTGTCCACTTGGTGCTGAGGGTGTTATCTAATACTGGGGATACAAGAGGGTTAGTGAAACAAAGCAGAACCCTTGCCTGCAGGGAGCCTAAGTTCTACCATGGAGACAGGCAATACATGATGAAGGGCAAACGCACAGGCTCTCTGGACGTAGGCACTGCTGTGGGTAAAACCCAGCAGGAAAGGATGCTCGGGGCAGCCCTTACCAGGGAGGGGAAGGAGCAAGTCAAGGTGGGAGCCCTGGGGCTGAGCACGGCAGGGCAGGTGCACGCCTGCTATGGTCTGGGAGCAGCAGGGCTGACAGTGAGGAGATGAGTCCACGGAGAGGACATTGGGCCTTGTCCACTGTGGAAAGGGCTCTTAACAGTAATCAGGGTGGGTTGCCCTTATTAGGAGCCTGTGAGCTGGGTATGTTACACATATTTTCTATAGTTCTTCATAACTTCTTCTTATGAATGAAGAGCCAGAGGCTTGAACAGTCTGAATGTCATGACCGGGAACACACACAAAGTGTGGGGACGGTAATCCTACCTTCAAGGATAAAGGGAAATTTAGGAGTCTTGTTTGTCCAACTGCAGTTTAAACACTTCCTCTTGCAAAGTGGTAGCTTTTCACCAGAACACAAGACAGGAACAGTGAGTTCTAGAGACCCCTTCTCCCTCCCTCCCCTTGAGGCCGACTCCCCTGTCCTCTCACCCAAGATCACAGCCATGTGGGTGCAGGCGGGTGGGTGTCTGTAGAGCTCCTGGGACAGCCTCCCCAGAGCTCTGCACCTTTTGGAAGATGTGTGCTTCTGCGAAGTGATTCAGGAGCTTGACCAGTTCTGCCTTGGGATTCACTCGACTGGTTTTATGTTTTTTTGTTTCCTGTAGGTTTAAAATTTATTGGGCATTTTCTGATGTAGAAGGCATAGAAGGAAGTTCAGGGAGAGTCCAAGCTGATCTTTGCTGCTGGGTGGGACTGGATGGGCCCCCTCTGTCCCGTGACCTGCTCTGCTCCCCTGTGGGAAGGTGGCTGTCTACCCATTCTGGAGTCCCAGAATTTGATGACACCCTGCCTCGAAGGCTGAGAACTGGGCCTTGCATAGATCAAATGTTTAGTTCATGGTCATGGAAATGGTGCTGTTTTTAATGCATCTATTAGTATTTTAAGATTTCTACTACTAATAAAAATATTTAAAAATAGGATTGTTCACAGCTCCCCAACCAAGGAAGTATCCTCTTCTTTAGCAATTTATGCAGGCTCTTTTTTATATACTGTTTCTAGCAGGGGGTGGGGGGGGCATTTGAAGGATCTATCTCAGACTGATTAATAAGCACATCTGGGCAGCATTTCATTTGCATTAGAATAATTTTTTTACAGTTCATTCTTGGACTTTTTTAAAAAGTAATTGTGCCAGTTCATTTTAATTCATATTTAGGGAGAAGGACATGATGTCATAAATGTACAGTCTTAGCAGCATGTTATCTGTTGCTGTAACAAGTGGGCTCATGCTGCCATGGGGGTGAGTGAGACTAGACTGATGGCCATGTGGTGCCCTCCATTGTGGTTGGGGGGGGGGTCTCTGTCATTCTTACTGAGCAGAAGCCATTTATCAGCGCCTTCTCCTTTTCTCCTCACATTCTGAATAGTAGAAGGGATGATTTACCAGGGCTTATATTTGTTGCATTTTCCTGGCAATAGAGAATCTAAACGGAGGCCAAATTAAATGGATGTTTACTCAGGGCCTGTAAAGACACTTACTTGTGTGCTATGCCATTTAATTCTCAGGTCAACCTTTACGTGGAATGATCTGCCCACACCCCTGTTTTATAGCTGGGAAGTTGAATGAAGTTCATGGTGAATGCACCAGCTGGTAGAACCCCAAGAGTGGGGGTGGGGTAGAGTCAGTATTTGAACCCATGTCCTTCCAAGAGAGCTTTCTCCCGGGGCCATTCTCCCACACAAGCCTTAGTGCTTCGACGAATGGATGACATTCTACATGTTCATAATTGTAGAGGTGACACTTGCACATGCCTTATAACTTAGAGCAGTATCCCAGGCATCCCTTGGTTTCATTTGTACAGAGCTGAGTGCAGTAGGTGTTTCAGTTCCTGCCTGTTCTGAAGCTTGACCCAGGGTCACTCGCTAATCCCAGAGCGATGTGACTTCGATGCCACCTCCCCGTGTGTGGGGCCACTGGCAGAGCCTTCATGTGTATGCCCTCTGAGCAGATATGCGGTGGACCGGCAGGAGCACAAAGGCTTCAGGGCTAGCATGCCTGAGTCCTCAGCCCACTTCTGCTTCCTAGCAGCTGCCTAAACTTGAACAAGTTACTTATTCTCTTTGAGCTTGAGTTCGTTATAGATAAACAAGGAATAACAACATCAGATTCAGTAGTTAGGTCATCCTGTGAAAATGTGCTGTGTGCCTGCCCTGTAAGTAAGAGCTGCTTAGTAAACAGCAGCTGTCCCTGATACTGCTACCCAAAATCATGGTCAAAGTCAGCGTATCTAATGTCAGCAGTTGCTCTACTTTAAGATGAGGGTCGGGGCCATTTCAGACCAACTGGCCTGCACCCTGGTGTTCACAACCCCCCATCCCTGCTTCTCTGCACGCTTCTCCCTGGACACGGTTGAAACAAGAAGGAAGCCCTAGGGGTGTGTGTTCTTGGCACAATACCCCAATACCTCTCAGGGCCCTGCCCCAACACATCCCAGTGTTTTCAAAAAGCCACCAGCTGCTGACCACAACTGTGTATCCAGCTTGCATCCCGGGGGCCATAAGGCATATATATGCTCAGGGCAGGTCCCTTCAGAGGACTCCAGGGCCAGGTTCAACCACTGCCGGGAGGTGGTGGCTCATACCTCTTAAATTCCAGGTACCCAAACAGTGAGGGTTTCCAGCCATCAGCAACTTCCTTGCTGTGGAATGCCTGCAATTCCACAGTAGAGGAAGGAGGGGGAGCCCCGCAGCGTGAGGGATGTGCTGACCACAAACTCCAGCTCATTTTAGGAGGCCCTTGACGGGGACCTGCCATGTGTGGTCGTGGCAAACTGCCAGTCAGCAGATTGAGGCTGGAGAGCCACTGAATGCCACAGCCAGCCATGATGAATAATAGCAGCAGAGGATTCAGCTCTTCCCACCCACACTTTAGCCCTAATTTTTGTTTCCCCGACGTTCTTTGCATGGAAATCGATGCATGCAGGACACCCTCAAGTATTGTGTGGTCCTGATACATCCATCGGGCACCTGCTTGGCTAAATGGGAAGGCCCAAGATCAATTCCCACACTTTCTATTTTCATTAAGATCCATATTTAGATTTTAGCAGATATTCAAATATTCAATTTAATAGGAATTTGCTACCCAACACCTAGCCGAAACTCGCAAAGCCAATATGAACAGAAGCTCTTCTTTGTCTTGCTTGAGCAGTTGATTCTTAGGGATTTGTGAGCTGAACTGGGCTCAGCCTTCAAAATAATTATGAAATTAACAATGGGCCCTCGAGACAAGATGGTTCAAAGGGTGCATAATCCCAAAGCTTCTCTAAATGGCAGTTTGTCTGCAGAGAAAAATAAAAATGATTCTGGGGCCTAAAGATGTTTGGTGATCTGAATTCCTGTTCATGTGCTTTCTGCAGAGTAGAAATAGAACTTTTGCGATCTTAGATTAATTTTTGTCCCCGTTTATCGTAAGTCATGCTCTGAATGTATGTGTTTGTTTAGACAAATGCACAAGCTCATTTGAGAGTGCGATGCTCCCTTTCACCCCTGAATTAAAGCTTCTCTTGTGGTCTCTCTCCGCAGTGCTGCACACGCAGGGCCCTGTAGACGGTAGCCTTTATGCCAAAGTGAGGAAGAAGAGCTCCTCGGATCTTGGCATCCCAGGCGGCTCCCAGGTCATCCCGGCCACCAGCAGCCCGGACCACGGTGACCATACCCTGTCTGTCAGCAGCGACTCAGGCCACTCCACGGCCTCGGTCAGGACCGATAAGACGGAAGAGCGCCTGGCTCTGGGAACCAAGAGGGGCCTGAGTGCCCAGGAGAAGGCTGAGCTGGACCAGCTGCTCAGTGGCTTTGGCCTGGAAGACCCTGGGAGACCCCTCAAGGAGATGACTGATGCTCGCAGCAAGTACAGTGGGACACGCCACGTGGTGCCAGCCCAGGTCCATGTGAACGGAGATGCCGCTCTGAAGGACCGGGAGACAGACATTCTGGATGACGAGATGCCCCACCATGACCTGCATAGTGTGGACAGCCTTGGGACCCTGTCCTCTTCAGAAGGGCCACAGTCAGCCCACCTTGGCCCCTTCACCTGTCATAAGAGCAGCCAGAACTCACTCTTGTCTGATGGTTTTGGCAGCAATGTGGGTGAAGATCCACAGGGCACCCTCGCTCCAGAACTGGGCCTCAGCGTGGACCCTCTCTATGAGCGGGAGCGGACTTTCGGGAGCCGAGAGCCTAAGCAGCCCTCACCCCTGCTGAGGAAGCCCTCTGTGTCCGCCCAGACACAGGTCTACGGGCAGAGCAGCTACTCCACGCAGACCTGGGTGCGCCAGCAGCAGATGGTGGTGGCTCATGAGTACAACTTCACCCCTGACGGGGAGGCCAGGCTCGTCAGCCGTGGCCCCACAGACAATCCTGGCCTCATCCAGGCCCAGCCCAGAGTCCCAGTCACCCCTGCCCGCGGGGCCAGCAGCAGAGTGGCCGTCCAGAGGGGTGTCGGCGGTGGGCCACATCCCCCTAGCACACAGCAACCCTCGCCCGGCAAAGCGTTCAAGAACAGGTTTCCAGAGGACCCAGTCGTGAACGGAGCTGGCCTGGAGCTGGGCACGGTCCCCTCCCCGGGCTCGCCCACCCTGGACATCGACCAATCCATCGAGCAGCTCAACAGGCTGATCCTGGAGCTGGACCCCACCTTCGAGCCCATCCCCACCCACATGAGCGCTCTGGGCTGCCAGCCCAACGGCTCAGCGTCTCTGGACGGCATGGGTGGCGGGCTCCGGGTGAGCAGCCGGCTGCCCGATGCGGGAGAGGGTCCCGGCAAGGTTCCCAGGCGGCAAGGTGAGCTGGTGCTCCTTGGGTGCTGATCTGTGATGAGAAACGAGCCTAGTAAGAGGTTAGCGCTTGTGAAATCCCCAAGGGAGGGACGTTTCCTTTGCAGTTTCTACTCACATGAATTTTGACCTAGGATCAAAGCTACCGTGGGCCCTGGTAGCAGATTTGGAGGGTAGGAAGGACAAATTTAAAGTCTACGCAGGGGCAGGGATTGGGCCCGGTCCACTGGAATGGGGGGCTGGCTTTGCCTTTATTTCACACACTTGTTAGTATCTTTCTAGGGTGCAGCAAGCCAGTCAAGATCGTGGCTTGGAAGCCAGATCACCTGGTGTGGGTTCCTCTCTGCCACCTATTAGCTGTGCCATTCCAGGCCAGGTCCTTCACTTCACTGAGTCTCAGTTTCCACATCTGCTGAATGGGCTTAACAGTGAAACTTTTCTCACTTCAAGAATGGTCATGGATGAACGAAGGAGGCATACTTGCCTCTCCCCACATGGTACAGGTCAGGGCTTTATGGAAGCATGTAAAACACATCAGACGGTCTGAAGACTGGGGAGTGAAGGGCACACCTGGGCCCTGAGACAGCCTTGGGACTCAGAGAAGTGATTAAGCAAGCATAGTATATAAAATGTCCCGATTATAAACACACATGTATGCGTTGGCTGTGCATGGTGTGGGGAGACTGTGGAAGGCTACAACTGAGGCAGAGGCTGGGGCAGGAGTCAACGAGGGGTATCTGCCGTGGAGAGCAGCTCAGTGACTAGCAGGGCTCGGAGGAGCAGGCTCAGGTGTGCGGGACTGAGACCCACGGCGGGCACCCAGAAGCCAGGCTCCTGGGCCCAGTGGCCCATACTTGGGGGTGCAAGGCCAGGTGCCAGACACACCTGTGCACCCCCTAAAGCAGGTAGAGGCCATGCTAGCTGCAGAGAGGCCAGGACTACACTGCACGTGTCCTTCCCCCTTGGGGCAGGTGGTTCGAGGCCCAGGAAGAGCCAAGGTTGATGGTATTTGACCTCTGCCTGGGTTCACAGCAGTGTTATCTTCACACTGCATCAGTGCAATGGGGCGTGCATTGGAATTGGTTTACCAGAGCATGTTCTTCGTGTTGGGAGGCCTGAAGGCTGAGGGGACCCAGAGAGATAGCCATGGTTGGGTGGGCGGGGGGAGGCTTGGCAGGTAGAGAGGGGTGCTGGGACTTAGCAGGAGTGTTTCAGGCAGGGACCCATGTGGGCCAGGGCCACAGGGAGAATGTATGGTCTAGAAACTCCTACATAGAGATGTCATGTTCCAGGAGAAGATAGCCAGGCCATATCATCTGCACCTGGGGAGCAGATGGGTGGCATTTCAGCTCCCTGTCCAACTCAGACTTTGTATATCACTAAGTGGGAATTGGAAGTAGCACAGAGTCTCCCCTGAGTAGATTGCAGACTCTACAATACAGCCATAAAACAACCACAACAACCATAACAGTAATAGCAGCGATTGCCAAATACTAGGTCTAGGGCAATTGTAGGAAGCGAAAAGATGGAACTGTGTGTGGGAGCCCAGGGCTGTCAGGTGGAAACCAGGACCTGAAGGACAAACTTGGGCCTGAGAGTGGTGGTGTGCACATGGTACCAGGGTCTCCCATGTTGGCCTGTTTGGGTGTGTCTGCATCTGAGGGTTTGGCTGGCTCCTTAGAGAGACCTGCCTCTAAGAGTAAAGAAGTAAAGACTAGAAAGGTAACAGATAAAAGAGGACACTCCTGTGTGACAGTGTCAGATTTCCACCATTTGCTGATAGTGTTGAGGAGAGAGGCTACATTTATGCTGGTTATGGTTCTGGGGTTTAGGCCCATTTCCTCTTCCTAAGCACCCTCATGGCAGGGGCTGATCCCTGTCTTACAGTCCTGTTTAGGTAGGTTTTGTGGCTCGCCCAAGCTCATGTGGCCCTGCATAGCAGCACAGGAGTCAATGCCTCGTCAAAAGGAGTCAAACTCCTTCTTTGAAGTTGGATGGGTGAAGATTGCAGGCCCCACTCAGGTCTGCAACAGCCTGGGGAAGGAACACATGCCCTGCAAGGCTTCAGGGCAGAGAGTGCTGGTGGCTGCCTATGTGACACTGGTGGGTAAGAGACAGAACTTCTGTGGATTTCTCTTCACTTCATCTGTGAGAAGGAAATTGTCCCTGTGCCTGGCCAGGAGAAGGTGTGAGGAAGGTGTGTGGATGCTTGAGCAGATTGTGGCATTCCAGCTCCCTAACCAACTCAGACTTTGTTTATCACTAACTGGGAGTTAGGAGTAGCACGGAGTCTCCCATGAGTAGATTTTAGACTCTACAATACAGCCATATAACAACCACAACAACCATAACAGGTTGGAAAATTTAGATATATTAACACATTAATCAAATGTATTCAGGGAATTCTAAGTTTTAAAAAAAAGGTTTCCATGGGAACAAAACTATCTGCAGTATTGCCCCTGACTTGCATCACCAGCACTTCTTAAAAGAACTTACTTGGAAAAATTAAAAGCAGACATGTTTGTTCCTGGCTTAAAATCTCTTGAGATCTGGAAGAGGCTGGAGGCATCTGAGTGTATATGGGGAAAAAGACTTCGCAGGTTAACATACAAGGGCCTGTTTAGGCTAAGTGTTTTCCAGTCGACTGAATTCCAACCTTAGTGATTGCTGGTTATTGATGGAATTAAAGACAGTTGTAAAGCCTAGGATTTAGAAAGTCATGTCGTATCATCCGGCCTCATGTTGGCCATTTCCAAGTTACTTGATAGACTTATCACTTGAATGACTGGAATTTTGATTTTGACCTTAGATCCTCTTTTATTCCTTTCATTATAAACATAATTTAATGACAATTTTGAAGTGAAAAGACCTTCATACTTCAACAAGAGACCAGTTGCATTCAGTGCACATTTGGTTGTTGATGACCTAATGTAAATTATCCGTTAATCCAGTCATGTTTGACCGAAGTCTTGGGCCATTTGTCCATTTTTTTCATACCATTTGGACTATAGAGATGCCAGGAGGTTAGATAGAAGCAAATTAGATACAAGTCTTCCGAGACTTTTTTAAATTTTGGAAATGACCTTGTTGTAGGAATCCCATTACACGTAAGCAGCCATCCATAAAGCAGTGATTAATGGATACTGAAGGGTTAGTCACAGCACTGTGGACAGGACAGAGCAAGCCACTCCCTTCCTGGAAACTTGACTTCCTCTTCCAGCATGAACTTCCTGTTCTAGCTAAACGCCAAGCTGGGAGATGAGCACACCTGGAGCCTTGTGCTACATTTAGTGTATAAAGGTTGGCCGGTCTGGAGGTGACCTCCAAACAACCTGCACAGCAGTCTTTGGGATCTGGCAAATCCCAGCAAAAGATCGCTTACTTCTATAGCACTCAAGCGTTCCAGCTGTGTGGGGAAAGGAGCATTTCTCCATCCCTGGCTGCTAGAGAGAACACGGGAACCCTTTTGATTTTAAAATTTATAGTTGAGTATTTGCATCTCTCAATTGGAAAAGACTAGATTGACAAGCAATGGAGAAAAAAAAATCACTAGATCTTAGCAGGGACGTGTGTCAGAGTGTGATAGTAACCAGCTGATTCTGAGTTCCTGGAACATCTTCAGATGGTTTGGGATGCTGAACAGCCTACGCTTAGAAAGTGTATTCCAGGTCCCCTGGCTCATACCTATCCCTGGGCTGGCGGTGGGAGACAAGGGTCGCTCTCCACTTGTGACTCTTGGCTCCATGTGCTGAATAGGAAGGGACCCGGAGAGTCCACATGGCTCGTGCCATGCCTAGAACAGGTCGGCCACCTCACCCTACCACCCCAGAGGTGCCATTTCCACATCTGTGTGCACAAGGCTCAGCCCCAGTGATAGTGTGGCAGTTTCTATCTCACTGGAGCCCACGCTGAGACTCGCTCACACGGGAAAGCATGGGCTGAACATTCCCAGAGCACCTTGACTTCTTCATGAGCCCTTCCTCCCCGGCCCGCCTCCCACCTCGTCCTGGATGCGAACTGCTACAGGTTGTCTTAATTCTGGCTGCTGATGAGGGTTTGTCACAGATGTCAGCATCCCAAAGTTACTAAAATCCTTCACTCTTAGCAGGTTGTGTCCTTCATATGAGAAAGACCATTTGTGCTGTTAGGGCATTGGGAATAGCATTGCCCATGCTCCTCCTGGGGACGGAAGCATGTCCTGCAGATTTCTGAAGCCTGGTGTCACACCAGCTCTGCAGGAAGCAGTGCACCCGCCACAGGTCTACTTATTTCTGAGATGGAAATTACATGTGAAGGCTGAGCATTTCCTGAGAAAGTCTCTTTTGAACCAGCATAATAATAATTTGTGGAGCTGCTGCTACGGTGGTGATGATGGTGGAGACGGTGCTGGTTATAATGATGATGATAGTATTGGTGATGGTGAGGACGGTGATGACGGTGGTGATGGTCATGATGTTGCTGATGATAGTATGAGCTGCCCCTCTGAGTGCCTACACTGTTTTAGGCAACTCCCACTGGGTTGTGTAAAGAGCTCCCGTCTGTCTGACTCTGCATCCCATGGGTGCGCCCTATTCCACTAAACTCACCCTCTCCCACTAGCCAGAAAATCTCTCAAGGGCAGTGCTCACTACTTACTTAGTTTGTTTGCTGGTATGTGGAAATAGCTTGATAAATATTTGTAAACAGAGGGGACTGAAACAGGCAGAAATGCAAATGATTCTCCCAGGATTCCAGTAGCTCTGTTGAGTGGGCTGAGGTGAGGTTTATGGCTGGACAGTGTGGAACACTGAGTGGGCACTAAGGTAAGGTTTATGGCTGGAGTGTGTGGATCAGCCCTTCCTCACCCAAAGGCCCAGAGAGCGGCCATCTGGAGGCGAGGTGTCAGAAGACTTTGGGGGCTGAGACCTGGATGCTTTGTATGCTGGTGAGTGCAGTGTTGTGTCCTCTTGCAAAATGGGGTGAGGTGCAGGGAACTGGCTTGGCATTTTGCTCCCTCTGAGTGCCTGCCTTCCAGGGGGCCACTCCCTCACTCAGGTCTGACGCCCTATGCCCGTGTTTCCTCCAGGAGCCCCTGGGCACTGCCGCTGTCCTCACTGCCTGTCCTCTGCTTTGCGTCTCCCAGCTTGGCTTCTGCCTGCACGTGGGTGGGTTTTTTGGATCACATCCTTTAAGTGGGGGGAGATTTCAACTGATGATATCCAAATAACAAAAGAAATGACTCAACCTGTGAAATTTATGATCCCACAGATGGCAAAGAGCCGGCTCTGTTTTTTTCATACCTCCAGGGCTCTTTGCTTCATGCTGTCAAAATATTCTGTTCATGTTACATTAGTTTTAGCCCCAAAACGACAGGAACCTGGCAGGCCCTGTTCTGCTTGCAGACTGTACTGTGGCATTCCTGCCAGACATTTAATGTCCCTCCCAAACTGGACGTCTGCCTCATGAGTGCTAACCCACATCTGATAGCCTGTTTATACTGAAGAGAATTCAGAGCAGTGGAAAGTGTCAGCTTTTAATAATTGATGGTGGAAAGCCCATTGATTTAAATTATGTGTTGAACCCTGACCGCAGGAGCCAAATGGGAAAACTGGAAGAGTGCTAAAGGGTTCAGAAAGCAGCTCATCCTGCAGTCTCTGTCTGCATGGTAAGAGGCTTGCAAACAGGCCAACCTCACGTCACACTCACAGCTATGCCTCGCCAGGCATAATGGTCCTTACCAGGCAGACGTGCCAAAGGAGGGATGGGGGCAGGAGAAAGCACCATGTGCCAGGGAAGTTCATTGCTGAGTATCCAGTTTGGGCAGGAGTGACAGGGATTGAGCCTGGAGAGGCAGACAGGCCCTGCCACGGAGAGCCAGCATGGTGGCCAAGGAGTGCGGCTCTTCTCAGTGGATGGAGGTGAGCCTTGGGGTCTTGGGTAGGGCCACAGCCACCCTCTTGCTTGCTATTTTGCACTGTCACTGTCTCATAAGTAAAGAGGATGCTCAGGCCAGATGTGGTGGTTCACTCCTGTAATCTCAGGGCTTTAGGAGGCAGAGGCAAGAGGGTGGCCTGAGCCCAGGGATTCGAGACCAGCCTGAGCAACTTAGTGAGACCTCATCTCCAAAACAAACAAAAAACAAACAAACAAATCAGCCAGCCAGGAGTGGTGGTGCGTGCCTGTAGTTCCAGCTACTTGGAAGGCTGAGGCTGAAGGATTACCTGAGCCTAGCAGATTGAGGCTGTGGCTGTGAGTGTGCCACCGCACTCTAATCTGAGCCACAGAATGAAACTCCAACTCACACACACAAAAAAACAAGGGCAGCTCAGAAGGTGACACCACCCCTGGGAGCCCTACCTGGGTAGTGGTTGGGTACATGGGGGTGCCATGAGTTGCCTTTGCCTCCAACTCCAAAGAGAAGGCGTCTCAGGAAGGAGAGAGCAAACATGCAGACTGCAGTGCTTGTGCCCAGAGTGGCCGGGCATTGGGAGAATGAACACACCTGTTGGATTTGGCTGTTAGCAGTCGGGGTGTGGGGATTCAGAGCTGTGCTGGTGACACAGAGCATCCATGTCCATTCTAGAGCTCCATGTGTGTGATACTTACCTGTGTCTTGCATGTTACAACTGAACAGCCTCTAGCTATGGGCTTCACACTGTGAGTGGCAGGCCCTGTGAGCATGGGGGAAGACACAGCCTGGGGTGGATGGACACAGAGATGACTGCAGCACCAGAGAGACTCCTCGGGGAGCCTGCAGAGGACTCGGGTGTTTTCAACAGGCCATGAGTCATGTCAGTGCCCCTACCTTTCAGGGGCTATCTCTGAAAGGTCATGGTCAGCCCAGGGTCTCTTTTCTCTGAGAGGATTTTCCCAACCACCACACCCTCCTGACAGTCTGGTTGGGCCCCAGGACCCAGGTCTTATGGGACTTCCTGGTACTGGCATCAGATAACCAAAATAAAAGAGGTCTGGGAACCAACGAGCCTAGGCCAAGGGTGCTGGCCGTGAGTCTGTGAAGGATTCTTGATCTCTGTTTGCTACCATAGGCAGAAAGAGCCTTCTCCATTGGTGAGCTTCAGACCCCAAAGATGGCTGAGGAAGATGGGATATGTGTGTGTCATGAGAGCTCTACAAAGAGATTCCTGCTCACGGGTCAGGACTGGCCATGGCTCCTTCCTGACCTTCAGACCCTGACGTTTTAGGACTGTGGGTATTGACTGATAGGCCATACATATGTGAGCTCACATTTAATAACTAAGTCAGCCCCCTACGCTATAGAGAGCTTCGCACATTTCCAATTTGGAAAACATTTTAGGATGACAAACAGTCCGCACTGGGAAACCGTTGTTGCAGTTACTTTCTCTTATTGCATAAAACCAGTGTTGACATTTTAGAGTTGATGAATCATTCCTGTTTGCCCCAAAGACCCTCACTTCACAAAGCAGGTGGATTTGGGTATCCCACGCTGTCACCTTGACAGGTCCTCTGAGGACATAGTGGGGAGGCTCAGATGAGGAGGTGCCCTCGAGGCATGGGTTCCTGACCACTTCCTGCTCAGTCAGTACTGTCCGGGTGGGCCCCAGCAAGGACTCCCAGCTCGCTCAGGCCCCAGTGCCATTTCTAGACCAAATACCTTCCGATTTACCATCTCTACTGTCCTGAAATGAGAGGGCTGATACACACTTCTTAAACACATATTTTTTAAAAAATTCAACACCCTGACACTGAGGATAAAGGAGCTGTAAAAGGAAAATAATTTATAATAAAATAAAATGTGTATCAAGACAAAAGCCTTTGGTCTGACCCATCCTAGAAAACAAAATCCGCTCTTCGTTTTTTTTAAAAAAACAAGTATGACACTTATTTTACTTTGTATTGTGGTAAAATACACGTAAGGTTTAGCATTTTAACCGTTTTTAAGTGTACAGTCAGAGGCATTAAGTACATTCACACTGTTGTACAACCATCACCCCCATCTAGTTACAGAAATGTTCCCTCATCCCAGATGGAACCCTTCTGCCCAGTGGCAGTCACCTCCCAGCCACACCTCCTCCCCACAGCCCTTGGCAGCCACTAATCTCCTGTCCCTGTGGATTTGCCTGTTCTGGGCATATTCTGTAAATGGCATCATGTAATACGTGCTTTTTGTGTCTACTCCTTTGAGCGTGGTGTTCTCAAGGTCTTTCCATAGCCTGTGTCAGAACTTTATTACTGTGTATGGCCGAATAATATGCCATGATAGAATAGACCACAATTTGCTTATCCATTCTTCTTGATAGAGACTTGGGTTGCTTCAGCCTCTTGGCTTTTGCAAATTTGATGCTGTGAACGTGGGTATACGCGTATCAGTTTGAATACCTGTTTCCAGTTTTTTGGGGTATTGCCTAGGAGTGGGGTCTCTGGGTTACATGATGCTTTAACTTGTTGAGGAACTGCCTGTCAGGGATTCGAAGGTTGCTTGGGAGACCACCTGGCCTTCAGTGTGGACAGCTTGTCTCCAGAAGCCTGGGGCCTTGGGTGTGGTAGAAACAGGTTCGTCATTTGACCCCTGGGAGCCCTGCATTCTGGAAAGAAGGCTGCCTCCATTCAGAGAGAACTGAAAATTTACAGAATCCTAGGTAGATGGTGATAAAATTCCCTCTGTGTCAGGATGGAGAGGTTATGACAACTCCACCGTCTCGGGGATCGTAAAGCAACACAGCTTTATTTCTGATCATGCCACTGCCCACTGCGTCATGACTCAACATGGACCTCGTGCTGGGGCCTGGGTTGAGGCACGAGCCCTCCCTGTGTGTCTCGGGCTGCCCAAGCAGGGCCAGGGCTGGGAAGCACTACCAGTTCCCACAGCTTCTGCCGAAAGTCACATGGAGTGTGGCTCCTCACAGTCAGTCAAGCCACTCAGCCCTGCAGCCACACCTCCGTTCAGCACCCACCGGGACCCTGGAGGCGAACAACCATAGTGTCATAGTGTCATCTGAGGCACACTGTGGCAAACCCTACAGGTGCTAAAGGGTGAAATGTTTGGGGAGGAGGCTTGTAAGAGCACATAATTAGGGGGTACACAAAGAAAAGAAATTGAAATAAACAGAAAGGAATTGAGGCCAGGTCCTGAAACCTACTGGAGGAGGGGTCTTCGGGATGAGTGTGGTATGTGAAACAAGCAGGGGTCTGGCCTGCTTGTGACTGCGACTTCTTATGTCGCTCTTTAAGTGACAGTTGATTCTAAAAGGGTATTGCTGACACTTCTTTATATTGGAAAGGTGTGCATCTTGATTTTTTGTAAGTGCCATTTCCTCTTTAAATATAGCATTTTAGAAGAAAGGCCACCCACCTAACCAAGCATTTTAGTACTTGCCAGTGGAAAGAATTTCCAGCGAAAACTCCCATCCTCAGCCTCTTGTTGCAGCTTTGCCGGAGCCCACCCATTCTCTCGGGGCAGTCTAGCGACGGAGAGGGCAGTCCTGGGCCAGGAGGGCTCTTCCTGGATTGGCCTTGATCTGTCAGTCCATGCCCTTGCTAAACATCTCTCCTGACAAATGATGGATGTGGAGAACTGCAGGTCACTCCACTCCTGAAGCACATACCCTCCAGGTGGAAGGGGCTGATGGGTCAATTTCTATTTCAGTGTGGAGGGAGCTCTTAAAACCATTCATTTCTGGGAGCCTTTCGGGCAAGAAGTGTGTTTGGATTTCCTTGTCATACTGCCCTGCTGTTTACACTTTCTAGAAGATATGTGGGTTTGTGTGAATGAGCTGAAATCCAGTGGCCTCAAGCTAACCATGAAGCAGTCTTTGCCTGTTGTGTGTTTTTACTCCGGGGAATGCAAGGGAGTTTCCAGAACCCACTGTGCTTGCCTCTGCCATGCCACACTTCATTCTTACATGATCATACAAAGATAGATGCATGGTTTGGGATACTTTACCTACTAGTGGCCCAGATAGAAAATGAAGGTCATGTTTCAAAAAAGGTCATGTTCTAGTTTCCATTTGTTCTTTTTCTTTTTAAAACCAATTCATTTATTATATCTTAAGGTGTCCAACATGATGTTTTGTTATATAAATAGATGTAGCAAAGTGATCACTACAAATGAATGTACATATCCATCACCCCATGTAATTGTTAGTATGTATTCTAAGAGCACCTACGATCTA
The DNA here is from genome assembly GCA_963574415.1 of Tarsius wallacei. Lineage (NCBI taxonomy): Eukaryota > Metazoa > Chordata > Mammalia > Primates > Tarsiidae > Tarsius > Tarsius wallacei. Next base: position 14,680 of record CAUYQG010149546.1, on the reverse strand, counting down.
CTCTCTTGCTCAATATTTAAACTGAAAATCTGCTCAGAGAGGAGATTTTGTCTATTCTTTAGAGCAGGAGTTTGACACCCTGGTTGCACATTGGAGTCACCTGGGGAGCTTTAAAAAAAGCAGACGCTATAAGACGCAAATGCCTATGTCTACCAGCAGAGGGTGGTAGATTTAACAGGCCCAGTGGTGGCCTGGATGTCAGAATTACTTTGAAGGCGCCCCAGTGAACTTGCATTGGAATCTGAGGGTGAGACCGCCTGTGGTTCTTGAGCTTGGTTGTATGTTGGAAACACTAGGAGTTTTAAAAAAAATACTGATACCTGGGTGTCATCTCCGGCCAACTTTGAGAAGCACTGTTTCGTTTTTGTACTTCCCAACTGGGGTGCGTGTCCCGGTCCCCTGGAGAGCTGGCCCTGGCCCCACGACTTGGTAAGGCTGAATGTTTCCCCCGGGTGATTCCAATGGCAGCAGGGTTTGTTGGACCCTGCTGTAGACTTCAGAGGACAGCCAACAGTCATGTATCAGTTATCAGAGGCAGACGGCCCCATGAGCTGCCTGTCCCTGTGGGTGGTGGCTTTATTTCACCGGCAGAGTGGGCTGTGAGAGCCCACAGTGGAGAGGATTCAGTGACGCAGAATATCTGAGGGGGCAGCGTGGTGCCCACTCCTGGGCCCTGAACTGAACTCAGCGTCCTTTTCTTACCTCCTTCTGCCTCCCAGCAGAGCCTCAGGGCCCGGGATCTGCCTGGTGCCGACAGAGTTCAGATAGTCTCCAAGAAAAGTCTGAATCACCCATATCATAGTTTAAGGAACAAGCAGATACTCCGAGTTATCAGTTAGCATGTGTTACTTCATACTCTCGATGTGTTTACACAATTGGGAGTTCAGTGCATTTAGAACAAGGTACAGAGCTGCCAAAAAGCTTTGTGAGTTTTTTTTTATTGTAATTTTCTGGTTAAGTGTTCTGAGAGGGTCCCCTCTTGCACTTCAGTTTGCTCAGGGATGAACTGGGGAGCACAGTGCCGACCTCCAGGCGATGCTGAGTTCAGTCCTGTGTGTGGCCTGACTTCCAGGTTCTCCAGGGCTTGAAGAGCAATGCATTCCCTTCCCAGGAATCCTCCCGGTGCCCCCAGATAAGGGCTAGCTTTTCTGTTCTTCTCTCAGAGCACCTGAGGATTTCCTGTCCTGACCTTCACCCACCCTGTCATGGTGGCCTTGGATAAGGTCCTGCCACACCTGTCCAGTCTGCATCCCTACATGGGCATGAGTGACAGTATCCTCCTGCCTCCACAGGGCTCAGCCCCCTGCCCTCTGTGCTGAATCCCAGCTCCCGCTGGGCTTGGCAAGGTGTGTCATGACCTGTACACCTGTCGACTGACCAGCACTCAGCAGGCTTCCTTTCTCTGTCCCACCCATGAATAATAGTGAAACTCCTAAATGAGGAAATGTCTTAGGAGCGGCAGTGAGGGGGACTGCCGAGGACATGTGCCCCATTTTACGGCTTGAGGTCAAGTGGTTCTTAGTGGGTAGTGCCCAGTATCTGGAGGAAAGGAGGCTCGCTGAAGACATCTGAGTGCCTGGCATAGTAACCGGCAGGGGAGGTGGGCGGTGTCCAGCCATGTAGTTGCTGCAGATCATGTTACGATGCCATATGCTGGTGGACAAAGCATGCCACCCAGGCAAGAGGGCCATGAGACTTGCTGTAGAGGAAAGCTATGGCCTGTTTCCCCCTCCACAGACACAGCCACATGGAGCACCCACAGAATGGGGCTTGTGGGTGTCTAAAGGGGCTCAAGATTTCTGCACTGAGCACTCAAGACCTCTGGCTGACCCAAAGCAATCAGCGGGGAAGCAGATGCAGGTGACCCAGCATCTGGGTCGCTGCTGAGTGGGCACAGGTGGGAGGGAGTAGGGTGGGCCAGGTGGGAGGGACCTGGGTGGGGCCAGGTGGGAGGGACCTGGGCGGGCCCAGGGGGGTGGGAGCTGGGTGGAAGCTGGGTGGGCTCAGGTGGGAGGGAGCAGGCAGGGAACAGGTGGGAGGGAGTGAGATGGGCCCAGGTGGGAGTTGGGTGGGCTAGGTGGGAGGGAGCTGGGAGGGCACAGGTGGGAAGGAGATGAGTGGGCTCAGGTGGGAGGGAGTTGGGTGGGCCAGGTGGGAGGGAGCTGGGGGGGCCCAGTTGGGAGGGAGCTGAGTGGGCCCAGGTGGGAAGGAGCTGGGATGGCACTGGTGGCAGAGAGCAGGGGGTACAGGCAGGTGCAGGTGGACCCACCCAGGTCTCCAGGACTTACTTCCCTGTGCCCGCGAATGTCCCCATGTCTGAGCTTGGTTTTGTCCCCTTTGCTCCTTGTTTCTTTCTCAGAGGGGGACCTTGGGGAGCTGGGGGGGTGGGAGGATAGTTTGTTCAGAGCCCTGTCGGTGTCCCCTGTGCTAGTAAGGTCCCTCTTGTCACCTTATCAGCCCAGCTCCTAGAGGTGACAGCCACAATGTGTAGTGGCCAGAGCTCTCTTGCTCTTAGGAGGCCTCTCTTCTCTCTTTTCCTGGCTTTGACTTCCTAACTTCATAGGAAAAATAAATACAGTCAAGGCCAGTTTTATAGCACTGCTCAGAAAATAGGCCTCCACGATTTCATCATTCAACTCATGAAGTATTTTATTGCTCAGATTGCCCGATCTCATTGTGCGGCAGTCAATTCTTTACTGTAACTGAATTGAGTGTGGTGTCCTGATTCCTTTTGGCTCATATGATGCAGCATTGGCAGTGAAGACTGTTACCGCCCCCTCCTTCTGGGTGGATTGGGAGGGGTCATGGAGAGAGGTTGCAGGTTGCAGGGGAGACCCAAGGCTCTGGTGCTGTCCCCTACAGTCCTGCTAGAAACTGAGGACAGGGTGGGTGTGAGAGGGGGTCCCTGGTGGTCCCAGACAGGACTAGCGTGGGGGAGGAGTGCTGCCCAAGGGCATTGTCTCCTTAAGGTGCTGGTGATTTCATGTTAATGAGAAGTGTGTGATAAGTAATTTATGAACTCAAACAATTGAATTATTCCTTCTGAGAATAGGAATTGAGCCTCGATGTTGAAAAAGAAATGGAAAAGGCATGTGTCTTCACTGAGACCTGGGACTATTCACGGGGTTCCTGTGGGACTCTGAGGCTCTGGAGAGCTTGCATTTCTTCCTAATGGTTTTATGTATTTTCCAAAGTTGCTGTGGGAACATACGTTCATTTTATAATCAGAGAGAACATAGTACTAAAACACATATAAATAAGTCACTTTGGAAGAGAGATTTGGGCCAGGGAGAGTGGGTGTGTTACTCACCCCTGTGGTGTCTTCTGGGCACAATTCAGCAGTCAGTGCCTCTCAGTGTTGGGGAGCAGGGCACGGCTCACCTGTGGCCTGGGCTCACCTGGTCACCCCTCGCTTCCTCAGCTCCAAGTGCTGGGGCTCCTAGCCTGTGTCCTGGGCTTACTTGGTCACACCTCGCCTCCTCAGCTCTTGGTGCTGGGGCTCTTAACAGGTGACCCAGGTTCACCTGTTCACACACACACACATACCCGCCTCCTCACCCTTTCAAAGCTCACTGACTTAACAAGGACACATTGAGTCCTCAGGGGCTGCCCAGCCCAGATGGACGTTGGAGCTGACTAATGCTCGATCTTTGTTTCCACCTGGCTCTTCATGCATCTGTCCTCAGAAAGGAAATTGAAAGCTCTCTGAAGTGACAGCACACTTGCTGTGTACACAGACCTCCTCTGAAGAGGTGAGCATGGTTCTGGTAGATAGGGCATGCAAGATAGCAAATGAAACACCCAAGGAAACGTCTCTGTGGCCAGTGACCTCCTCACAGGCCACCCAGGCCTCAGAGTGTGAGGCAGGTGTGCTTTGATTGCTTCTGCCTGTGTCCCACCCAGAGCCCCCTGGAAAGAGAGACTCTGGAAGTCTTTGTTGTAGCATTGGTGTGAGACAGGCCCACCCAGGTTGAAGCAGCAGTGCCCTGAGCTGACATGGGACCCTGGCATCAATGTGTACTCTCGAGACTCAGCCCAGGGGGCCCACTGCTATGGGGTCACCCATGGATCCCAGAGCCAGGCCTTTCGAAGCCACAGATGGAACGAGGGACTGGGGACTATTGGCCCAGGGAGCTTCAGGGGAAGGACAGCTCCCAGCAAGAAGAGGAGGCCTTTGGCCGCATGTGCTCCTGGAGATGGCCAGGAACCAACTCTTCTATAGTGGATATGCTGGCGGACCTCCCTGTCCTGGAGGAGAGGCCAGAATGGAAGCACCCAGTACCCTGGCTTCCCCACAGGCAGCTCCTGGGTGGTGGAAGGGCTTGTTTTACACAGGCATGAAGTTCTGCAGTAACAGGACTGGGAGTGGGGCCCGAGTGGTGTGCTTCCTTTCCAACACTGAGAACACAGAGCCTGATTCCTCAACTGTTATGGACCACTAGTCTGTGAGCAGCCCACACAGCAGTGGGGCCATGTTGGAGCCTGGAGGGTGTGTGTGCGAGTTGTGTCAGAGTGTATGTGAGACTACATGTGAATGTGAGTTTGTGTGACTATACGAGGGGGAATCTCCACCCAAAACACCCAGAATTTATTTATAAAAAATTGTGTATTTGTTCTTCCATGTTTAAACTTCAGTCACCTTCAAAGTACTCTCCGTACGCCTATCGAGATGCTTTTTCCACTGCTCAAGACAGTTTTTGAATTCGTCAATTTTGATGCCTTTTAGTGTTTCTGCTGTTTTTGTTCACCTCTTCCACATGGCAAAATGTTTCCCTTTGTGGACTTTTTTCATCTGGGAAACCCAAAAAAAGTCACTGGAGGCAAGATCAGGTGAACAGGGAGAGTGAGACATGCCATTTTCGGTCAAAAACTGCTGCACACTCAGCACAGTATAGGCAGGTGTGCTTGTAAATCACCATCATGAAATGGGCAACACACTGAAACAATCTAAAAAAAAAATTCACTGCAGCTGAGCACAGCCTCTCACACCAACGCTAACTGGTACATCGATGCCAATGGGTTCCTAGAACCCTTACCTAGTGGGGAAGCCTGTACTACAAGGGGTTCACGCTCCAAAAGATAATTCCGGGATTTTGTGGGTCCCCTTCCTATGTGTGAGTGTGAGAGACTGTACGTTTGAGACTGAATGTGAGTGAGTGTGTGAGACTGTGTGAAAGTGTGTCTGACGGAATGTGTATTATGAGAGCTTGTTGCGAGGATGATGGGTGTGTGTGCCAGTGAGTGTGCTGTGTATGTGGATGAGAAACAGTTGGGCGAGTGTATAAGTGTGTGTGAGTCTGCTTGTGAGTGTTGTGTGAGAATGTGTTCATGTGTGTTTGTGAGCGATGAGTGTGAGATAGAATGTGAGAACGAGCGTCAGTATGAGAGACTGTATGAGAGTATAAGTGTGCAAGTATGCGTATGTGTATGAGTGGTATGTAGGTGTGAGTATGCGTGTGTGTGAATGTGTGCAGCTGCAGGGGTGTGTGAGAGACCATGAGTGTGACCGTGTGTGGCTGTGGGAGGGGTATCTGTGAAGGCTGTGAGAAAGTGTGTGTAAGAGGCCGGTGAGAGTCTGAATGTGTTTGCAAGGGTTGTGTGAGTGCATGAGAAAGTGCAAGAAACTGTGTGAGGGCACATGAGTGTGAGAGTGCATATGAGTGTGTGGGTGTTTGTGCTAGAGGGTGTGTGAGTGGGTGAGAGAGAAAGAGCCCAGTGAGGGCATGGGGCAGGACTTCCACCCCTGCCTCCAGAGGGTGCTTCTGGGAGCAGTCCCTCCTCCTTGGTGGACAGGCACAGAGACACTTTCTGGAATCCCATTTTGAGCTCAGTTCTCAAAAACAATTTTCGGCCAGCCCTCAGGACCTCCCTTGCTTCCTTCCTGCTGGTGCACAGGAGATGCAGGGGATGTGGCCTGGCTGCCATCAGTGTCTCTGCCCTGGGCGCTGTGTGCAGGCAACCCTGGTGGACCATGGCTTTGGGGCCTGAACTTCAATGCTGGTCAGCCACTGTGCTCCCTGTGATACCCTGACCTGGAACCTAACTTTCAAGTTATCTTTTCTCAAGCAGGCAGCGAGTGGGCCTGCCTTCTCCTTCGGTTGAGTAATTGAGTGCAGAGACCCTTGCTACTTGGTGCCTTGTGTTGTAACCTCTGGGAAGCCTAAGTACTATTCTCTATAAAGTAATGTAACTTACGTATCTCCTCGTGGCATATTGGTGCAGAAAACCACCACCCACGTAATTTTCTATATGGTCACCACCAGTCATGGTAGACTTATCAGAGAGAATGAAAACTTTGAAACAAACACAGAAATTTGTGGACATAAACATAGGAACTAATAATACAGAATTAGAGAAGGATTTGGGGAATTCAGTATAGGCAGCATAAAATAAAAGAAGCTTTGTTCTTCTCAAAGACAATCTGTATAGTTTTCCTAATTTTAAAAAGTAATATATACTGTATTAGTGAAGACATTGAAAGATAGAGACATTTACCAAAAAACAGTACCTAGAATTGCACGACCCAGAAAAAACCTCTTATGAACATTTTGCTACATTTTCTTAGTTTTTTTGTTTTTTGAGTCGGAGTCTCACTCTGTCATCCAGGCCAGAGTGCAGTGGCACGCTCCTGGTCACCGCAGCCTCGACCTGCTGGACTCCGGCAATCCCTCTGCCTCAGCCTTCTAGGTAGCCAGAACTATAGGCGCACGCTACCACACCCGGCTAATTTTTGATTTATTGTAGAGACGAGGTCTCACCAAGTTGCCCGGGTGGGTCTCGAACCTGTGGACTCAGGCAATTGACTCGCCTTGGCCTCCCAAAGTGCTGGGATTACAGGCTGAGCCACTGAGCCCAGCCAGTTTTTTAAATCAAAATGAAATCATAATACACATTCATTTTTCACGCTGCCCTTTGTCACTTCATATGTTAGTGTATTTGCCCACTTTAATGGCTACACAAATATTCCATTTTAGATTGTTGCCATCTTTAGCATTTAATATTTACTCTGTGCTTACTGTGTGTCAGCTTCAGCTTTTGCTTCTTATCTGCTGAATCCCCTAAACCAGCCTGTGGTGTGTCATTTCCATTCCACCTCTGAGATGACCTTCGGGACTCGTCCCTGGGGAGCAGAAAGGCAGAATGCACCCCCAGCAGGTGGTCCCGGGCCAGCCTCTGAGCGAGCACCTGCTGCTGGCTGCTGGACTCAGGTTCAGTGTCAGCTCCCACCAGCTCAAGGTCTCCATTGGCAATGCTGCAACCAGGTCTCCCTCTGACTTCTCATGTGACTGTCCAGGCCAACAGTTCCTGGATGGGAAGGTCTTGAGAACGCCTTCTTCCTTTTCTCCAGACTACTGTGCGCTGAGATGCTCTGGAAATCCCCCCTGCCCCGGGTTCTCCACCAGACCCCACATTTTTACTCAGACTCTCAGGGTGGATTTCATAAGACTGGAAAGAATAAACCACTGTTAAGCCTGAAATCCATATGAGAAACAGAAAAATAGGAGCATCCTTTGTCATCTGCCCCACTGGGACATGTCCAGAAGGAAGTCCCCCTTTCTCAGTAGTACTCAGGTGGCCTTCCTGATGATCCCAGGGACCCCTCTGTCGTCTGCAGTAATTATTAAGCACCAACAGCCACCACAGGCTGTGTGAGTGGGCAGTTTCTCCAAGGACCCTGAATAGGCTTTTCAAAGTGGGAAGAGCGAGAAGGAAGTGAAGGCATCAGTGTGTGAGGAAAAATGACTCCAAAGGAACAGAGTTTGCAGTTATGGATTTTAAAGTCAGATACACGTGGTGACAAATCATTGCTTTCTGCTGACTTGCTGTGTGGTGTAGGGCAAGCTCCCAGGCTTGAGATTCGTTTTCTTCGTCTGCAAAAATGCTGTGGCAGGTGACCTTAATTGAGTGATTATGGGCTTTTCTCAATGAGAACACCTGTCCAGGCTTGGACCATCTGGATAAATGTTATTGCTGGATAAATGTTCTCTTTTCTGTTTTTCTTGTGTGTGTGAGAGTGTGTGTGTGTGTGTGTGTGTGTGTGTGTGTGTGTGTGTATACCTAGCTCCTGAACAGATGTATGTGCCTCCTTGGTGTTGCTGCTGTATTTTAAGCCCTATCTCATGTTGCCCTGTTTTCCCTGGTGTTTCAAACTTTCCTTTTTCAAGGTTTGCACTCAGAGAGGGAGGCCTGAGCCCAGATGACCTTGGACCTGTGTCTTTCTTCTTCCGTAACGTGAAGCAGGCCCCTGCAGGGCTGAGGCTTTCTGTGCAGACCTCAGCCAGGAAACTGGGCCCTGAGTGGCACTTTTGCAGGTTCCTTGGCTCCGTTGTTTCTACATTTGCAGTGCCCCTTTCCAGCCTCAGACCCTCAGCCACCACCTGTCACCAAGTTCCCGTGGGTGTGGAAACAGTCTTCCTCCTGATTGTCATGGCGGCAGGATATTGAGAAGTATTGATCCATCTAGAGGGAAAAATGCATCACTCTTCGTAACCAGATGTGACATCTCATAGATGTCAGCACAGGCGCTGGAGGTGGTATTTTCTAGTAAGAACATTTTGCAAGGCATGCTTCTGAATGGAGATAATTCTTTTTTTAAATCGTAATCTGGGTGAGAGACAGAGGAAATAGAGAAACAGTTGCAAATTCACATGTTCAGCAGGGACGTTTCTGGGGCCAGAACATGCCGTTTCAGAGTCCCCTCTGGTGGGGGGAGCCCAGGACAGAGGCCACTGTCAACGCTTGATTCACAGGCTCTGTTTTCCAGCTGTTCTGAAACAAAAATGTTGAAGGAAACCTTGAGGAAAGTTTAGAAAAAAGTCTAAACTTCCGGCTCTGAGACGCATTTCAGTCCTGGAAATTCCTTGTTGGACCCTGTTCCCATCTGAACGTACTTTATACTGAAGTGCCTTCGAGTGCGACTGTGAGATGGTGCTGGCTGGTTTTGAACTCATACTAAGGGGGCCTCAGTTCCTGAAGCAAGTTGGCTTCAAACATCTGGCCAGGAGCCCACCTGGCTGAGGTCAGGGCACTTTCACGCTTGTCTCCAGGCCACCTTCCTTAGGTCAGAGGGAACACCTGACCACACCTTCCACACCTTTCATTTTCATCTGCATTATTATTAGTAGTAGTATTTTAATTGACACACAATAACTGTATGTATTTATAGGGTACAGTGTAATATTTTGATACATGTATACAATGTTTACTGCTCAAATCAGGGTAATTAGCATATCCATATTCTCAGTGCAACTTTGTGCAACACTGCGCATTGGCGTGATGTCTCCATGTCATTTTTCATAAAACATCACATATTATTTTGCACGTTGAACAGAAGAAAATATTCCTTCCCCTGCCCAAGTCATACCTCCAGAAGTGACCTCTGAATTTCTAGGCTGTGAGTGGACTGTAGAGGTCAGTAAAGAGCAGCTGAGCCCCCAGCACATGCTACAGATAGATCCTTTCACATGACATTACTTCCCTTGAGGCTGGTGGTGTGGCTCCCTTTTATGGGGGTTGGGGGGATCAGGCTCTCAGTCACTTGCTTGCTTGTCATGGCACCTCCTTTCCATCACTAACTCCCAGGGCTGCCACCTGCCCCCTTGACTGCTTCAGAGACAAGCCCCACGTCTGAGCCGAGCTGAGTAACAGCCCTGCCTTCAAGCTCTCACCTCCCCAGCCCTCTCTAAACTCTTCCCTGGGATGGCTGCAATGCAGGTTGAGGAGCAGCCATGGCCCTAGCTGGGATGAGCATGGTCCCTGCCCTGCAGGACTCGCATCCTGGGGGTGTGAGGGTGAGGACCCATGGGGGCACTGTCATGTGAGTAGGACTCTCACATGCCATTTCACTTAGCTCATCCTCACCCCTGTTTGCAGGAGGAAAGAGAGCTAAGCCTTACACTCCTTTCACTCAGAAAGATATGGGATAGAGGATGCCCTGAAGCTGGTGAGGGCTGCATATGGGACCCTCGATCCCAAGTCCTAACACACACTTCTACCCTGTATCCTCCTGGAGTGGCAGAGGGAGCTTTTGGGAACAGGAGGGGGGTTGGAAGGAAAAGGTGAATCAATGCCTGGAGCGACCTGGGTTTGGATCCCACTCACTTGATCACTGCTGGGTAGTGCTGAGCAGACATCCTGTATGACAGGAAGGAGAGGCCTAGCTGGCCTCAGCCCTAAGCCACATCTGGGTGGTGCCTGGAAGCTGGGGTTGGGGGTCAGGTGGTGGGCCCATAGTACGGACAGAGTCTGGAGCCCTCAAGGCAGCCATCTCTTCTCCTCAGGCAGAGGTGGCAGGAATGTTCTGCCTCTCTCTGTTTGGGGCATCTTCCCTTTAGGAAGCTTCTAGAGAGTTTCTTAGATCTCTGGGTATGGGAGAGGGACAAGAAAGTGGGCAGTGGCTTCTCATGGGGCTCAGCACAACAATGTATGTATGACATTATCATCATATATTTCACTTTGGAGAAGGACCCAACGTGGACCCAAATAATTCTAAGGTACACCATATACATGCGACACATGGTGATGCAAACCCTGCCTTTTAATAACCATCATTGTGAACTCCACACTTGCGGGGATTATGTAGCTGCAGTTTAAATCTAGCCTGTAGGGGAAATTGTTGTCAGGTCTGAATTTTCAGACACGATCATCAATAGAAACATCATTATTTTAATAGCCTGCAGTCAGATTTTCCCTAACTGCTCAGTCATAAGAATACCTTGGAAGAGATTTAAAAAATTTACAGACACCAGCCCCTCCCCCCTCTCAGCACCAAGAGAACTGAATTTGGTCATGAGTGGAGACCCTAGGAGTCTGTTTGAGGAATAACTGCTTGTGCCATTTCTGGCAGGGATGCTGAATATTTATTATTGTTGCTTAAAAGATAGGGGTTTTTTCCCCTCCAGAATTTCTCATTGCTAGGATTCAAACTATCTTAATAAGGCTACACTCAACATGGAGTCACCACAGAGGTGTGATCATCAGAGATTCATTCCTGGGAGGGCCCAGGGGCCTGGCATATCGGGGGCTTCTTCTGAGCCTGGTCACTGTCAGTCCCCTCTGGCCCACCTGTCACCTGCTTCCCCAGCACTGCAGAGTACGTCCTGATGCTTGGTCCTGTCCCCCATGGTGTCCTGGAAGGAGTGTACTGGCCTGCAGGAGCAGGGCGTTTCTGGAACTGCTGCCCCACTCACCTCAGGGAGTCTGAAAGCACCCCTGGTTTTCCCATGTGTCTGCCCAGAGCAGTGCTGACCAAAGATGAAACAGAGCATCTTTGAGAAGTCTGATGATTGGACTTTCACGAAGGGTCGCCTCACTACTGTGAGGACAGTGCCCTGCAGCTCACTTTTCTCTCTCCTAACAGGCTCCTCGGCTGATGAGCCACTGGGCGGAAGACTCCGGAAGCTGAGCCTAGGACAGTATGACAATGAGGCTGGAGGCCAGCTGTCCTTCTCCAAATGTGGATGGGGAAAGGCCACCGTGGACCAAGCCCCAAGCCTGGTGCCTTTCCCCTCTCCAGCGGATGTCAAAGAGGTACGTGCTGCAGACCAGTTCCAATCTCTGGGCTCATTCCCACTAGGTTTCCTATCCTGGGGCTCAGGCACATGGGCAATAGCTGGACCTGGTCCCTACATACAACCCTCTGTATCCTCCTGCACCCACCCCCCCGTCCCCATCCCGCAAACATGTTCCTGTGTGGTGGGCAGGTGGCTGTGTTGAGAGAGCATGTGTGCAGTCAGACGGCCTGGATGATGTATCCCAGAGATAGCCGTGCAGGTGAGGCCACCTCCCTCTGGCCATCTGAGCCTCTGTTTTGATCTGAGCGACGGGCAGGAGGTACACAGTATGCAGATGAGTTGTTAGGGCTCAGGGTGGCCTGGCCTTAGTGAGACTCTGGCTGGACAATGGCAAACACAGCGTTCCTCCAGGGTCAATGGCAAACACAGCGTTCCTCCAGGGTCATCACACCGGGCCCCAAATCCCTCCTCCAAGACCTTCACAAGAAGTGACCCCAGAGCTGCTCCCTGCTCTCCTGAGAGACATAGTTCAGGCTTCTAATCAGAATTGAAGTATAAAGCAGGCTTATGTACCCAAAATGATTAACCTTTTAAAATATGGATATAGGCCGGGCTCGGTGGCTCAAGCTGTAATCCCAGCACTTTGGGAGGCTGAGGCGAGTGGATTGCTAGAGCCTGTGAGTTCAAGACCAGCCTGGGCAACTTGTGGCGAGACCTCATCTCTACAATAAGTCAAAAAAATTAACCGGGCATGGTAGCACATACCTTTAGTTCCAGCTACTTGGAAGGCTGAGGCAGAAGGCAGAAGGATTGCTGGAGCGGGTTGTTGCTGGGGTGGCTGTGAGCATGCGTGCCACTGCACTCCAATGGAGTGAGACTCTAACTCATAAACAAAAACAAAAACAAAAACAAAAACAAAACAAAAAGTGTATATATATATATATTCTTCTTGGGTTGGAACTTCCAGAATGGATGAGAAAAGAAAGTCATTTGTAGTCTTAGTTCCCAGAAAACACCAGTGTTAATATTTGGAATATTTCTACCCAGCCTTTTTTCTATGCTGTATGTTTAATGTATTGTGTGTTTTTATATGCCTGTGAAGATACTATAGTTGAGGATTATTTTAGTCTGCTTTTTCATCAAATGCTGTGATGATCATTTCCTTGTGCTTTTACAAACTCTCTGTCAACTTCATTTATTAGCTGTAAATCTTGTATTATTAGAATGGGCCATAAGATACTTCCCTTTTCCGCGCCGTTGAACATGAAAGCATTTTCTGTTTTGCTGTGGCAGGGAGAGGCGAGCTGAATACAGAGCTCGGCCTCCTCGTCCTGCTCTCAGACGAGGGCTCGGCTCGGTGGATCAGGTGGGGGCCACAGCTCTTTGGAAGGGGCCTTCCCTTGACTCCCTGTTCTCATATTCTCCCCCCCTTGCCAATTTCAGTCAGTGAATGCTGCATATCCACCAGACCTGGATACGATCGATGGCAGGATGTTAAGTGGCAAGGAGGCCATGTGTTCAACGCCAGCATTCCCTGTGTCTCCAGAGACGCCATATGGTAAGAAAGAAGTAAAACTAACTGCGTGCAGCTCGACGCCACAAAGAGGAAGGTGACAACAGCTCCTCACTGTGCTTTCTGTTGCAGTGAAAACACCCCCACGGTGCCCTTCATTCAGCCCGCCCGAGCCACAGATGAGCAGCCCGACCACTCTGCACAAAGGAGCACGTGGTAAGAAATACCCCCCCACCTCATATCCTGGGAGCCAGGCGGCTGGGCACCATTTTGCACGGTTACCACTTTTGCAAAGGTGTACTCTTATGCAGAAATATTCCATTTGTGTCACATCTCAGAAGCCTTGGGGCTATGAAATCCCCTGAGTGGTAGCAGCCTGGCCTTGAATCCTTCCTGGTGCCTTGCGGGAAACTCTCCTGGTCAGCACTTCCAGATGCTCCTGAGACAGGTCGCATTGGTGGGACCGTCTGCGGTGCCTGCAGGCAGCTTAGCATTAGTGCTTTTGAACTCCTGTGACATTACCAGCCAGTAGGAAGTTGGGAGGAGGACATTAGAATGCCTACCCGTCCTTTTCCTGAGGAAGTAGGTCCCAGCAGGAGAACAGGTTCTCTGTAGGCAGCTTGTGGCATGGACACCCCAAGCTCTGTCACCCCAGCTGCCTCCTTAGGAACATTTTGGGGCTCCTTCTCTCTGTGGGTGCCTACTCATTGTTCCTGGATCTCCACAGTGGAGCTCAGGGATGCTATCCATCCTCTGCATTGTGTCTGTCTGCCTAGGCGGCCCAGGGGAGGGCGTGTTAATGGGACGGTGTTCAGGGCAAGTTATTCGGTTTTTCCTACAGGTGTACATTATCTAGGACAGGCAGAGCTTGGGCAGGTGGAGAGAACGTCGCCTACGCCCATCACTGTTCTCCGGGACTTGAGTTTCTTTATGCTGCTGCTTTTCTGCCCCAGTGAGGAGACCCATTCATGGTTGTTATGGTTATTAAGTGCATGTGTGAGCATGGGCACATTACTTGAGAATGGGAGATTTCCACTAAATTGTATTCAAATCCTGCCCCTTTCCCAGGAGTGGTCGTGACACTCGCTCCATTTTCCCTCCTTTTCTAGAGCAAACCAGGCCTGTGGATCACTGAAGAGAAGGGCTGTCTTTCTCCTGCAGGTTCCTTTATGTTTTCAGGACCATAAATGCCTCTCTTCATACATTGTGCAAAGCAGTTAAACTACCCATATTTCACAGCACGTGTGACTGAAACTTAAAGTAAGAAAAAGTGTACACAGTATCGCTGCATTCCTATTTATGTGTTTTATGAGCATTCTAGGAGAAGTGTGTGTGTTCTGACATGCATTAGTATGAGAGACACACATACAGAGGCTGCCAAAAAATGTATACACATTTTATGAAAGGAAAAACAGTATTGAAATTGTAATACTCATTAAGATGGATGCTAGTCACATTTGACTTCTACAATTACAAGAGGTGCTCAAAGTGGTTACCATCAGCGTCCAGACAGTTCTGATTATAGCAAACATCTCTTAAAATGTGTATACATTTTTTGGCACACCATTATAGACCATGGAATACTTTGCAGTCACAAATATACCAAAATAGTGTCATTAGCAGCAACTTGGATGGAATCGGAAAGCATTAACAT
>CAUYQG010149545.1:0-16532 GCA_963574415.1 Tarsius wallacei | reverse complement strand
GTTTTGCGTTTAGGCCTTTGATCCATTTAGAGTTAATTCCTGTGTATGGTGATAGGTAGAGGTCCTGCTTCAATCTTCTGCATGTGATCAGGCAGTTTTCCCAGCACCATTTACTGAATAGGTTCTCCTCTCCCCAGTGGTTTAAACTTTCTTTTTGTGTTGTTGTAGGAATTATACGAGATAAAACATGTAAAGTGTTTGAGAAAGTGTCTGGCACATAATGGGTATTCAGAAATTTTTCTTCCCTTTCCTTTCAAATAAATTGCTATTTTCTTTATTTTTGATCAGTATTTTAGAACAGAAACTATCTCAGATCTATTTTAAGAACAGAAGCATGAGGATTTGTGCTAGCTACACTATTTGTTCAAATTTTCAAAACTTTCTTTCCCCTACTAGGAATATGTCTGTACAATCTTCTATTTCACCTGCTTTCGAGGTTTTACTGACTTCAAAATGTGTTACCAACACTGGAAAAGACAGTAGGAGAATTTATTTTATTTATCTTCATTTTCCAGTTAAATCCAATTGGAGAATGACAACTCCCATTAGATTAATAATTTACAGATTTAAAAGCGCTTTAATCTATACTCTCTTGCACACTAGGCCCCACTTTAAAGCTAAGGAAGTTGAGGGAAGAAATAAGGAAGCTGCCTAATGTGAGGAATAAAACCAGAAGCCCTGAGTTCTGACTTGTCCAGCCACCATCCCAGACCCCACCCTGGGGTCCGCTGCGCACTGTGGACTCCCCGGGAGCGGCCGTTACACGCTTGCCAGCGCCCCCTGCACCCTACTGTGGGCACTGCAGTCTAGAATCTAGCCCTCTTCTGCTGCCAGCAGATTGTGGTCTACCAGTCAAAGGAGACCACCAAGTCATGACTCTCCGAGCTCTTTTTTTTTTCCTCAGTGACTCACAATGAGACATGTGGTGAGTTGTTCAGAATTAGCTACTTTTCCAAGGTTTTACAAAAACTGAATGCTCTTGGTGGTTTTCTTTTTTTTAAACAATTCTGGGGAAATTCTCAGTTTATTTTCAACTTTAAAGATGCTACAGCAAGTGTGATCAGAATGGAAAAGTTGAGGCTCTTGTCTATAGGGCTACAGACGCTGTCTCCATTAGAAACAGCTGTGCCTGTAAGTTTTCTTCTGTGATGCATTTATTGACGTTCTTGTTGTGTTGCCAATGCTAGCTGGTGGCCAGCTGTTCTCATCACGTTTTAATTAAAGAGGCTCTCTCACCATCAAGAAATGTCCTGGGAAAAGATGTGCAATACCTGCTGCTACTGTGTCTAGACCTAAATAATATAATTAATTCTTACCCTTGCCATTCCACATACCCCCACAAAAGTGTTATTTACCTGATATCCCTGTAACTTTGAGGAAATTTTATCCCCCTGAAGTTGTATGCAAAATTAAGCATGTCTACTTTTATGAAGAAAAGGCTCCTACTTTCAACAGATTTTCAGATGAGTTAATTATTCAGAAACGGGGTAAAGAAGTTGACTGTAAATCAGAGTGCTACTTGGCCTCAGTTTCATGCCATTTCAGCCTCTAGAAGAATTTCTGAAACAGCAAGAACTTTCCCAGAGTATGGCATGATACAAATCTTATCTTCAGAAGGGGCGCAACATTCCGATGCTGCCCTATTTTGAGAAGTAAATGCTTTGATATTAAAAGAAGAAAAGGCTGGGTGCAGTGGTTCACTCCTGCACTTTGGGAGGCACAAGTGACTGGATTGCCTGAGTCCAGGGGTTCAAGACAAGCCTGGGCAACTTGGTGAGACCCTGTCTCTACAATAAATCAAAAAATTAGACAGGTGTGCTGGTGCGTGCCTGTCATTTCAGCTATTTGAAAGGCTGGAGTAGAAGGATCGCATGAGCCCGGCAGGTCAAGGCTGTGGTGGTGGCCATGAGCGTGCCACTGCACTCCAGCCTGGGTAACAGAGTGAGGCACCAACTCAAAGTAAATAAATAAGTAAATAAAAATAAAAAGAAGGAGGAGGAGGAAAAGAAGGAGAAGAAGATTGTCTGTGGACAGTTGCCCTTTTACATTAAATTTCAGTGGAGCCGGGTGCAGTGGTTCACGCCTATAATCCCAGCACTTTGGGAGGCTGAGGTGAGAGGATTGCCTGAGTCCATGTCGAGACCAGCCTGGGCAACTTGGCGAGACCTCATCTCCACAATAAATTTTTAAAAAATTAGCCAGGCATGGTGGCATGTACCTGTAGTTCCAGCTACTTGGAAGGCTGAGATGGAAGGATCGCCTGAGCCCAGCAGGTCAAGGCTGCAGTGACTGTGAGTGTGCCACTGCACTCTAACCTGGGCAACAAAAAGAGATTGCAACTCAAAAAAAAAATTTCAGTGGAAATAATTATTTCTTGTCTTAAAAGTCTCAGTCAACAAATGAGAGACTTCTAGGGTTAAGTTAAAGACTAAATAAAACATGGGAAAGAGCCAGGCACAGTGGCTTACACCTGTAATCCCAGCACTTTGGGAGGCTGAGGTGAGCAGATTGCCTGAGCCCACAGGTTTGAGACAGCCTGGGCAACATGTCTAGACCTCATCAGAAAATTAGCTGGGCGTGGTGGCACATGCCTATGGTTCCAGCTACTTGGAAGGCTGAAGCAGAAGGATCGCCTGAGCTTCACAGGTTGAGGCTGCGGTGGCCGTGAGCATGCCACTACACTCCAACCTGGGCAACAGAGTGAGACTTCAACTCAAAAAAAAAAAGGGAAAGAAATGTTAAGTACAAATAGTGTATTTGTTAGCAGACACTAGACAATACAGAGCTTGAAAAGAGTAGGTTGTACCATCAAGAGAGTTAAGAGACAACACACAGAATGGAAAAAAATTTGTGCAAATTTATGCATCTGACAAAGGCCTAACATCCAGGATCTACAAGGAACTCAAATGAAGTGGAAAAAAAAAAAAACTCCATTAAAAATTGGGCAAAGGACATGAACTTCTCAAAAGACAGCATACAAGCTGCCAACAGATAAATGAAAAAATGTTCAGTCTCATAATCATCAGAGAAATGCAAATAAAAACTACAAAGAGATAATACCTAACACTAGTAAGGATGGCCATTATTAATAAGTCAAAAAACAGATGCTGGCATGGGTGTGGAGAAAAGGGAACGCTTCTACGCTGTTGGTGGGAGTGCAAGCTACTTGGAAAGCAGTGTGGCGATTCCTAAAAGAACTAAAAATTGACCTTCCATATGATCCAGCAATCTCTCTTCTGAGAATATACCGGAGGAACATAAATCGCTCCACCAAAAAGACACTTGCACATGCATGTTTACTGCTGAACTATTCACAATAACAAAAACATTGACTGCCCATTGAAAGTGGGCATCATATACATGATGGAGTATTATGCAGTCATAATGAAGAACAAAATCATGCCTTCCCAGCAACTTGGATGCAGCTGGAGATCATCATACTAAGTGAATTATCACAGAAACAAAGAACTGAATCCCACATGTTATCACTCATAAGTAGGTCTTGAACATTAGTCACAATAGCCCAGGGAGGGATCAGCAGTCACTGGGCACTGATAGGGGAAAGAGGGAAGGGGGGGCACATGACAACATAAAGGGTACTTTGTTCATTACTGGGGAAATGAGGTCCAGTTAGAAGCCCAAAATTGGCCAGGCGTGGTGACTCAAGCCTGTAATCCGAGCACTTTGGGAGGCTGATGCAAAAGAAAAAACCCAAATTTTGCCCTTTGTCCTGTGTATGCACTCACGTTGCCCCCAATTCCCTTACCTAATAGTTTTTTTCTTCTTTCAGGGTGGAAAAGGGAGAAAAATAAATATTTTTCAGTTTCCTTACTTCTGCTGTTTTTGTCAAAGAGTTTATATTAACCACATTGAAGGTGGTGAGGTAGGTAGATATGGAATGGCTTTAGTAAGAGAGGTTTTTCTTAGAGCTTCTTAGAAGCAATAAATTATTGAGAGTTTCTTAAGAGAGGGAAACAGAAGTAATATAAAGAAGGTAGAAATGATGCAGTTGTACAAGTTGTTGCTTCACATTCAGAGATATTTCATTAGTTACTAAGTAAGTTAGTCCTGAACAGTCTTCTCTGCCCCCAGAGAAGGTCCACTCTTAAAGTTATTTTTCTCTGTTTTTGTGTGAGAAGAAAGGGAAGAGGAGCACAGGGCAGAGGCAGAGCAGGGAGGAGTGTGGAAGAGTGGAAAGAATACAGATAGGGGTAGGGCCCCGTGTTTCATTAGAGGGAGATTAGATGGAGACTGTGGGTAGGAACTTCATGAAATTTCTTTTCTGTGCTTGAAAGCAATTCTGGGGAACAGCATTGATGACTGTGGTCAATACAAAGTCACATTTTGGTGTTGACATAGTAAAGCAAGTTCAGAATTTCTGTGGCCCTTGCTGTGCTATAAGAGAGAAGGAGGATGGACAATGGCTTTGAACTGGCTGCTTTACTCGGCTAATGGGAAAGTGAACCGAGAGAAGCAGTGAATATAGGCAAATTAGGATCAGTGGATCTACAAGTTATTGTTTATTAAAATTAGCTATATGCTGTACTTTCTTTTTGCCTCCCTAAAAGCCTCTTGTGGGAGTCCCTCCACACACTTATTGTTAGTACATGGAATAAATCAGGTAAAATTATAGTATTAAAGTTTCTATTTTATAGCCTATTTTCCTTTATTTAAATTTTAATATGGGGTACAAGTTAGGATTAACTGCATAAGTAGGTTACATGCAGGTAAAGTTTAGGATTTTTTTTTTTAGTTGGAGTCTCAGTCTGTCGCCTAGGCTGGAGTGTCGTGGCACGCTCAAGGCCACCGCAGCCTCAACCTGCTGGACTCGGGCAATCCTTCTGCCTCAGCCTTCCAAGTAGCTGGAACTATAGGCGTGCACCACCACACTCAGCTAATTTTTGATTTACTGTAGAGGCGAAATCTTATCATGTTGCCCAGGCTGGTCTCGAACCCGTGGGCTCAGGCAATCCTCTCGCATCCACCTCCCAAAGTGCTGGGATTATAGGCATGAGCCACCAAGCCTGGCAAAATTTGGGTTAAAAAGAATAACTGAATGGTAAAACAAGGTACATCTTGGTCATGAAATGACAATTTTAGCAACTTGGTTTTGGAAAAAAGTTATACTTGGCTCACTTCTAGTAAAATCCTGAATTCTTATGCTTATAGATTTATTAGCACAATAATGGAGCACAACCAGGCAGTAAAAAGTTACAACTTCGAATTTTAAAAAGTTGGTTTTACAGTAAAATCTGTAAGCTTTGTTTTTCAATGCCTGAGGCACTGTTTCCAGAAGCATATTTAGCCTAGTATTATGTGCACATGCAGAATACCAAAATAAAACTTCAAGTGAAAAATTTAATAAGGTTCCTTTTTTGCTTGTTTGTTTTTACAAAAACTAGTTTTAGTGTGAGTCACATGAAAGTAGTCCTCACATGCTAAGATTTATTCTTATGGCAGTTAAAATGTTCACATTCACTGTGTGGTTCAGGACCAGTTAATAATTAGTTCTGAATTCTATTATAATTCCGTATTGTGTCAAATCTACAAAATTCAGTCAAGATTTAAACAAAATTCAAGTGTCTAAAGACTTCATGAAATTCGATCTCCTCCACAAAGACTTTTCTGAGTACGATGGCAATTTCCTGCCCCCTTACTTAATCTTCATTTTTTTCAATATGACACTCATAAATCTGATCCTGCTGTCAGCACTTTTAGAGAAATAATGGAGCTAGACCAGAAGGCCAAAGATAGGCAAAGCCTTGATTTTCAAAGGGGCGAAAACAGGAAAAACAGAAGTAGAAGGTCTTTGGAGGTAAGCATTACATATTACTCACTTTTTTACTGGCAGCTCCCAATATAGCATCTGTAATATGAATGAATGTTATAATTGAAATAGAGTCTAAAAACCATGGACTGGCAAATATAACTACACCATCTCTCGAAATGAGAAATTGGTAGATGAATTGAAAGAAAAAGAAAGAGCCTGGATTCATTAAAAACAAATCATGCCAGGCTAACCTCCCCAGGATTCTAATTGTTGCGCTGTCTCGATCAACTTAAATCAAAACATAATGAGCATGCTAATCAAATTCATGAATATTATAAAACTGGTAAGAACAGTCAGTCAATATGCTAGGTAGCAGAGTAGAGATTTTACTTTATCTACACTGGTAGCAGTGGTTCTGCCTGTAATTTCAGCACTTTGGAAGACTGAGGCAGGAGAATTGGTTCGGCCCAAGAGTTCGAGACCAGCCTGGGCAACATAGCAAGACCTCATCTCTACAAAAAATAAAAAAAATTAGCTGGGCATGGTGGCTCACCCCTGAAGTCCTTACTACTCAGGAGACTGAGGCAGAAGGATTGTCCAAGCCCAGAAAGTCCAGGCTGCAGTGAGTTGTGATCCTGCCCCTGCACTCCAGCCTAGGCGACACAATGGAATACCGACTCAAAAACAAACAAACAAAAAAGGCGATTCTACTTTATTTCAAAGATCTGAAAATGTACTGAAAACTATCCATTTAAAATTTTACAGGGATAAGCATAAGTGATAATGTTTAGATTCATGAAAACAACTTAAAAACTTAAGACGAGAAAGTATGGACTCGGTGGTATAAAAAACAGTATGGTATGGGATGAAAAAATAATGCAAGGTTTTCAACTGACCATAACTTAGTACAGGCCAATAATGTGAAGTGGGTGTTAACAAAGGTAATGTAAATTTCAGTATTAGGAGAAATATTCTCTAGCTTTGGGCAGTGGTGTATCACAGCCAATGAGGTTTATCCAATGGCTAATTGAAAACTTTTTCCCATACCCTGCCATGATGACTTGCAATATAGTTGGCACTGGCAATTTTTGACAGTCTCTATGGAGACTGAATCTTTAAAAATGAGAGAGAGAGAAATATTCTATATAGATCATAAAAGTAAATAGTCCACTGCTTTCTGCATAAGACAGAATCCTTCTTTGCTCTCTGGTGTGATACTTTAAGAAAAATGCTGACTAACTGGAGAGCTTTGAGAGGAGCATGAGCAACATATGAGAGACTCTGAAAGCATATCATATAAAGAATTTTTTTTGGGGGGGTCGTTGTCTCACTCTGTCACCCAGGTTGGAGTGCAGTGGCATACTCAAGGCCACCCCAGCATCAACCTACTGGACTCCGGGATCCTTCCACTTCAGCCTTCCAAGTAGCCGGAAGTACAGGCGCATACTACCACACCTGGCTAATTTTTTTTTTTATTGTAGAGATGAGGTCTTGCCAAGTTGCCGGGGTTGGTCTCGAACTGGCTTGCTCAGGCAATCACTTGCCTCGGCCTCCCAAAGTGCTGGTATTACAGGCTGAGTCACCGAGCCCAGACAAGAATGTTTTAAAAACCTGGGGCATCCGAGGCAAGGGAGGTGAATACTTACCTTCAAGTTTTGTTTTGTTTTGTTTTTGAATTGGAGTCTCACTCTGTCACCCAGGCTGGAGTGCAATCGCACACTCACTGCCACCGCAGCCTCGTCTTGCTGGGCTCAGGTGATCCTTTCACCTCAGCCTTCCAAGTAGCTGGAACCACAGACATGTGCCACCACGCCCAGCTAATTTTTTGATTTATTGTAGAGATGAGGTCTCGCCAAGTTGCCCAGGCTGATCTCGAACCTATGGGCTCAGGCAATCCTCTCTCCTTGGCCTCCCAAAGTGCTGGGATTATAGGCTCAAGTTTGTTTTCATTTGTTTTTTGGTCTTCAAGTATAATCATCGTAACACTTGGCTTAAGACACATTCTCATCATTGATCCATGAATGTTCTTAATTATTTATTTTTATATGTGATTGTTTGCTTGTCTATTTTCAATAATGTCGTAAGATCTCATGAATCTACCACCCAACAAGAAAACAAGGCCTTTGACAATAACTTACTTCCACATCTGGCAGAGGTCACAAGATAACTCCCATCCCACATGCTCTTCTTTCAATGTGACATTGACACCCTACCTATTGAGTGGTGGGGTCTATGTGCCTCCTCTTGAAACTGGGAAGACCACTGTAACTTCCCTGATCAACATAGTTTGGCAAAAGCAACACTAGGAAACTAGGCTAGATCATAAAGATGCCATGCCCTTCTGCCTTTCTTTCTTGGGGTGCCCATTCTTGGGATCCAGCCATCAGGGTAAAAGTTACAGTGACTCAGATTTTGACCAAAGACAAAAAAGAACTTTGAATAATTTGCATACAACAATAGAACAAGCTTCTTGGAATAGTGGGATCAAGATGGGTCTGGAGTATGCCTGGTCTGTGGGGGGTTTGGGATCTCCCAGCAAAACCAGGGCAGGCAGATAAGAGTCACAAGGAAATGGGGAAAAGAATGGGGTTGGTGTCAGGCCTGAGTAGATATGAAGGATTCATAGCCAAAAAGCCAAGAATAGGGGCATAAATAATGGGACATATTCAGGTGAATCAGCTCTTTTTGTTATACTGTGTTATGGGCTGAATTGTGACCCCCAGAAAAGATATGTTACAGTCCTAACCTATGGTTCCCATAATGCAACCTTATTTGGAAATGAGGAATTTGCATATGCAAACAAAGATGAAGTTAAGGGTGGGCCCTTAATCCAATATGACTGGTGTTCTTCTGAGAGAGGAAGATGCACAGGGAGAATGCCTTGCAGCACCTTGTAGAAAGGGAGGCAGAGGTTGAAATGCTGCTACAAACTGAGGAACACCTGGGGCTACCAAAAGCTGGAAGAAGCAAGGAAAGATGCCTCCATAGAGGCTTTGAAGAGACTATGGCACTACCAACACCTTGATTTCAGACTTCTAGTCTCTGGAACTGTGAGAAAATAAAATTATGTTGTTTAAGTCGCCTAGTTTGTGGGAATTTGTCATGGCAGCCCCAGGAAATGAATACACTGTGAGTCATATAGAGCCCGAGGAAGGGTAGCCAGTTTCCTATGACTGAATGGACAATTGTTCATCAGAGATGTTGGGAAACAAATATCTTCACTGAAAGAGAATTTTGGGAGCCAGGCGTGGTGGCTCACGCCTGTAATCCCAGCACTTTGGGAGTCTGAGGCGGCAGGATCACTTGAGCCCAGGAGTTTGAGACCAGCCTGGGCAACATAGTGAGACATCATCTGTACCATAAAAAGAAAGAAAAATTAGGTGTGTGTGGTGGCATGCGCCTACAGTCCCAGGTACTTGGGAGGCTGAGACAGAAAGATTGCTTGAGCCCAGGAGGTCAAGGCTCTGGTGAGCTGTGATCATGCCACTGTACTTCAGCCTGAACAACACAGTGAGACTCCGACTCAAAAAAAGAAAGAGAGAAAGAAAGAATTTGGACCTGATGCTCTCTTGATGTATTTCCTGACTCTAAGATTCTCTACAACCATAGAGTAAAATTTGCACACCAATAGATAGGTAAAATAAATATGTAGATTGCGGTTAGTGAGCTAGAAAGGTCAGACAAGCTATATAACACATACATTCATTTAAGCCCCATAAACTTTAAATCAGATGTGCTCAGACTCCCAGAACACCATAGGTGTCTATCTTTACCTATAAATTCCAACACTCCCTTCTGACAAGATATAGAAAGGAGACAGTAATGGATTAACTCCATAATAGCTGTTAGGGGATTATCAACTATGGTAAAAGTAGGAAATAAAATATGAATATTATGGCAAATTTGTGGTTCTCAGGTTTTGTGTCCTGCCAAGGAAACTTCTTCTTAGAATTTTTTTTTTTAGAAGAATATGTATCAGGGTATATAGCTCTACTTTCTGAACTGAGAGTCAGGAGTCACAGAGGCCAAATTAGTGAACTAGTTTCTGCACCATCATAATTAAGCAAGCTTATAATTTTCCAAAATGTAGAAGCTACCAACGATATATTTTTCTCTATGAAACATTCACAATGCCATAAAGGAGCAGTTAATGGTACATGATTTACACTTCTGTTTAATCTATGTTCCTAATTAATATTTGCATAGTTTTATATATGTCAATAAATTCTTACTTTTACAGTCTCTCTTGGATTATAAACTATGAGAGGGAAAGAGATTCTATTTTATAGATACAATATGCCACAAGATACTTGAAGACTTTTAAATTAGAGTAAATAGTGCTTCAGTTAAAGATCACTTTGTTTTGTATTAACCTGCAATTAATAGTCCTTTTTTGATACCTCTCATGGAGCTGTTGGGACAATTAAATAAGACAACTAGGGCATGGCACTAGCACAGTGTCTAGCAATCAGTAAATATCCATTAAGTATCAGCTCCAGGTTTAGTACTAAAACAAGTATCAAGAGTCAATATTTGTAGGGCTGGGCATGTTTGCTCACACCTGTAATCTTAGCACCTTGGGAGGCCAAGGTAAGAGAATTACTTGAGCCCAAGAGCGCGAGGCCAGTCTGGGCAACACAGGGAGACCTCATCTATACAAAACAAATTTTTTAAATGAGCCAGGTGTAGTGGTATGTGCCTGTAGTCTTAGCTACTTGGGAGGATGAGGCAGGAGGAGCACTTCAGCCCAAGAATTTGAGTCTGTGGTGAGCTGTGATCATGCTACTGCACTCCAGCTAGGGCAACAGAGTAAAACTCTAACAAGAAGGGGGGGGGGGAGGGGAAAGAGGGAAGGGAGAAGGGGGAGGAGGAGGAGAAGAGGAAGAGGAAGAAGAAGATGTCATCAATATTGTGCTTAAAATTAAGTGTGCAAAATTTTGAAAATTTTAGCGCTGTAGTGATTTGGTGAAAAGTAGCAGAGCACAGAGGTTAAAGCACAAGGTATGGAGCCCAACAGTCAAGAGTTTGGGCCATGGCTGTTCTACTCAGTAGCTATGTGACCTCAGGCAAGTTATCTAGTTCCCTGATCGTCAAGTATCATGAAATACTTTCAGAGTCATTAAAGTCAGTGTTTATAAAGCACCTAATGTGACACTTAGCTCACAGTAAACATTTGATAAACAGTGGCAATGAATTCAATGGGGGCTTCAACCTACATTGCCTCATCTCAAAGGATTCCTCTAAGTACTTGCCGCTCAGTATACAACTTTTATTTTTATTTAGTAATTTGACTTTTTCTCAAAAGGTCATATTTATATAGGTAATACCCATATTACTAAAAAAGCACATAGTTAATTTTTAAAATGTTTTAAATGCCCTGATAAGAAAAATGTGTCCAAAATTGAAAAAAGGGAGGGAAAAGGTAGATGGCAACTTCTTTCAATATTTTATGGGTTGAAAATACACCCAGAAGGTTATCTAGGGGAATGTGTCATTGTTTAACTTATTACATTCTACTGATTAAAGCTCTCAGACTCAGTGACATTACATAAAACTCGTGGATTCTTGTCCAGTAAAAATGCAAATGAAGCCTGCTTTGTGGAACAAATGATCCCAAAAAGTTATGGTTTATTGCCCTGTGGGATATTAACCAGATATTTGTATCTAGTCCAGCAATCTTATCCTAACATTTCTTTATTAAATTACATGTAAATACCTACATCCTTAAATGTTTTTTAACCTGTCTTAACATTTTACTGCTCCCCTCTTTAATAAATAAGCTTAATACAATCTTTGACATGTGTTCATTTTATATTTGCATGCAAGTCATGGTTTTTATTTTTAAGATTATATTAGTAATCCTCAGAAAGCTTAGTAGAAAAAATAATCACCATAATAAAGATAACTTTATAACTTTTCACTTTCATTTACAAAGTGAAAAGTTATTTAGCAATGTGAATGATCACTTTCTAATTCATCTGATACCTGGGCATTCTTGTGTTCAGGCCAGTGGCATGTGCAAATACAACTGACACTTGCTGCAGCAAGATAAGTTGGCAGAAGTTTCAAAGTCTCTTATACAACTGTATTAGTAATGAATTTAAAAATTACTGTAACAATTGCTATCGGCTTCACTCCCTTTGCCTATTCCAATCTTTATAATGGTCTGAGAGATAAGGCTCATGTTATCACACGCACACAATGTCTGGCTAGCTTCACACACATGAGATACAGTTTCATTTCAGTTTTCCTGCCAACAGGGGACAATAAGCAACAGAGCTAGACTCTGAAGGAATGGACTTGTTGATTTAAGCTGTTTTGTACATTTTTAATGTGTGATATTAACACCGAGATCATTTGGCAACACATGGAGCCAAGTTTCTGCTTAATTCATGACTACTTTAAGTCATGTGAAGTGTCATAGGTTTACACACCCAATGTTTAGAATAAATAAAGGTGTGGACAAATCTAATTTGAATTTAAAATAGTGTGGATGTTTTATAGTATCATGATTCATATTTTCATGGATAAAAAAGTTGAGTTATATGATGAGTTCGGTAAGTTCCAAATAGAAAAAACAGAAAAGATATAAATGGGTAAATTATTCTCTTCATAGAAGGGTTCTCCACTGTTCAAAATAATTCATAAAAGGTATTTTAAGGTGCAAAACCCCCGAGTCCCCTAAACTTTTCTTTATTCCTTTATTCTTAATTTTTTTTTCTCAGTACAAATGCTTAAAGTAGTGTAGTAGAATGAGCAAGACCTTGACACTATGAGTGGTGTATGACCTTAGAGAAACCTATTCGACTCACACGGATAGAATTTCCTCATCCAAGGAATGACAGAGCGGGCCTAGAAGAACTCTAAGACTCCATTGAGTTTTATTTTCATGATACAGACAACTTCTTGGGAGGACACATTGTATAAAATAACATATTCCTAAAGCAATGTGAGAAAAGTAACTGCCAGAAGATTTTCATAGAGTCAGCTCATTTGACTTAAGGAGAAAGGACCGTGTCCTGTAATAGATTTGCTCATCCTGCTAACTTATTTTTTTCTAAGGAAAAGAACATTAAATAAGCAAGTTTTAAGGGTCTCAGCCAGAGCTTTACCAATAACCAGTTGTTTGGCCTTGGGCATGTTACTTTGCTATAAAATGAGGACTCGAACTAATTTTCTCTTTCAGCACCAATTTTCATTATCTGCCCAATTTAAACATATTTAGCTAACTGCAATAGTAGCTAGATCTAGCCTATATTTTCCACTTATTGGCACTGCAAACAAACTCTAGGAGCATGAATTCTAGCTCTGATGCTTACAAGCTATGTGACTCTGGGCAAGTCACTTAAACTTTTAGAACTTTGCCTTCGTTATAGGTAAAATGGGGACACAAGATGCTACTTATAGCATATATTTTCAAGATTAGATGACTAAGTTATTTAAATGATCTGATATAATAACTAGTATATAACTTTAATTCAATAAGTAAGTTATTTTTACTGTTACAGTCATGGTATAGTAAGAATTCTGAACTGAAGAAAAAAAATTTGCATAATTATTTTTCTATTTTTTTATTTTTTAGATTAAGAAATATAGTGTATTTAGAAAGTAAATTTGAGAGGGAGAAAGAGGAGAGTCACCTCCCCAAGGTAGGGGAGGGGGCCAAAGCTTAAGATAACACGGCCTGGCCATAGCTCAAAGAGCACATGGTCACGCCATAGCTTAGCAAGGCAATGGCCCATAATTATATTATTATTATTATTATTATTATTATTATTTTGAGTTGGAGTCTCACTCTGTTGCCCAGACTGGAGTGCAGTGGCACACTCCCGGCCAAAGCAGCCTTGACATACTGGGCACAGGCGATCCTTCGCCTCAGCCTTCCAAGTAGCTGGAACTACAGGCGCGCGCTACCACTCCCAGCTAATTTTTTGATTTATTGTAGAGATAAGGTCTCACCAAGTTGCCCAGGCTGGTCTCCAACCCGGGGGTCAGGCAATCCTCTCGCCTCGGCCTCCCAGAGTGCTGGGATTATAGGCTTGAGCTACTGCACCTGGCCCATAATTATTTTTGTAAACACTACCTTCAAAGCTGTGTATGGTCTTTTTGATTCAGTGCAACTCACTTGTAAATTCAAGATATCCTGTCTAGAATTGAAATTAAATTTTGAATTTCACAATAAGTCTGTTTAATGAGTGTATCAAGATTAATAATATAATATTTATAATCTTTTATCACCTGCAAATGAAAAACATTACATACCTGTCTGAGGCTTTTCTTTTTTTTTCTTTTTTTTTTTTGAGTGGGAGTCTCACTCTGTCTGTCACCCAGGCTGGAGGGCAGTGGCACGCTCCCGGTCACTGCAACCTTAACCTGCTGGGCTCAGGGGATCCCTCCACCTCAGCCTTCCAAGTAGCTGGAACTACAGGCACACACCACCATGGCTGGTTAATTTTTTGATTTATTGTAGAGATGAGGTCTCGCCAAGTTGCCCAGGCAGGTCTCAAACCTGCGGGCTCAGGCAATTCTCTCACTTCGGCCTCCCAAAGTGCTGAGATTATAGGCGTGAGTCACTGCACCTGCCCTTGAGGCTTTTCATGATAATTTTGAGAAGTCATTAAACAAAATATTTGCATTGACAATTAGACAGAATAACAATTAGATAGCATTAGGGTTGAACTATTGAAGAAGAAATTTTCCATAGAAAAATTCAAAGTTTCTTCAGCAGAAATAAATGTTTTATTTTTTCAAAATAAATGTTTGTACAATATCAGTATTAACATTAATTCAAATGATGCATTATTGTTTATAGACCCTGAAAAATATGGGTGGTGTGGCCTTTTAGACGTCAACTTCAGTTTCAATTTTTAAAATCTAGACATCAAACCTAAGATCTCAAAAATCATGAAATTACTTTAAGAATTGCCAAATATTATACATTTATTTATAGAAGTTTACTGTGACTATTATCCAAAGTGGTAAATAATTCTAAGCTTAACATTTCAGCTTGCATTACTATCAAGTTATTTCCATTTAAGAATGCCTTAGTAATTCATCACTCTCCAAGGTCTAACTCCAATGTTATAGAACTTATTTACCTCTTACTGAGCACTATGGGTCAGACATTAAGTACATGAGCATTTAATTTACTATTTCCATACTTGTTTAATAACCACAAAAGAGAAGAATTACTACTGATCAGAGAAAAAAGCAGGACAAGGAAGTTTAGTGACTTACCCACAACTACAAAAGCTTTCAAGTGACAAGGCTAGGAGTGTTTTTGACCTGAAGTCAATTTCACATCCCTCATTAACAGATTACAAAAAAGCTCTGGAACCTCTCCTCTGCATTTCCACTCTGTCTCCACACTTATCGCAAGATGTATCTTCTGGCTCATCCCTGGGAAAAGAGGGAAAAATAGAAAGAGAGAGAGAGCTGGCTTGCTCCACTCTGTTTATTCAACTGCACCGAGGTATGGAATGTGATCTTTCCCATCATCCCACAGTAGTGTCCAAGTTTTAAGGCTAGGTTGAGAGTAAAAGGCACCTTATGAGTTCTACATTCCGAATTCCTGGAACTACCAGTATTTGGGGTCAGCCCTACCACCAACAAATGCTACAGAGGATTGTCATTATATATTTTTTAAAACCCATCCATGTATTCAGCTTTCTTGTGTGCAGGACCTTCTTTTGATGGAGTGTCATGGAGGCATTACAGGGTCTGGGTCGAGGAAGGAACAAGTATAAACCCTAGAAGTAAGTTTCAAGTTGAGTTTTATTTTGGATTTTGGAAAGGAGAAGCTACTGAAAATTTCGGAGCAGGGCATAACTGGCCTTACCCTGTGCAAAACCTTGGGGGTGTGACTGCAGGTGGTGAGTCAGGCTGGAGGGAGGCAGAAGTGATGAATATGGGGTGCCAATGCGGGTGCTAGTGATGGTAGTAAAGATTTGTATTTTAGTGAGTGTAGGTTCTCAGCCAGTGAAAGTGGTGGCACTTCGTCAGTTGAGATCGGGTTGGAGGAAGAAGGGCAGAGCTCATATTGTCATCCCTGGTATGGAGAGAAAGGAGAAAAAGACCAGTATGTGAGAGAGGGAGAGCTGAGCTATTGTTTCATTCAAAGCAGGTACCAAGGAAATGGACCATCACTCCCTCTTCATTCCTGGATCCTTGTTTACAAGGAGCCTTCCTGAAAGGCTGAGGCTGGAGGATTGCCTAAGTCCAGCAGGTCGAGGCTGCGGTGGCTATGAACGTGCCAACTCAAAAAAAAAAAAAAAAGAAGGATCCTTCCTTATCATCTGAAATTTTTAGTCTTGAGCCCAGGCTGAAGCCAGAGAGAAACAAGGAGAAAAAGGAGGAGCCACAAATGGAAGCAAAGGGTGAGGACACTGCTAGGTCCTGTAAGAAGAAGAAGACAGAGAGGTCAGCATCCATGGTGTTGAACAATTGTCTGTGAAAAGGGTGGTTATTTTAATCCACTTTGCCTTGCCATAAAGAAATACCTGACGTGTTTCCTTTATAAAAGAAAAATGTTTTGTTGCTGTTGCTGTTTTTGAAAGGACAGACAGAATGGGAAGCCATTTTTCATCTTGTTCTTAAACCCTGACACAATGATGAGAAAGTAGAAGCTATGCTTTTGGAGAAATGCACGCTTTAGATAAAATTAACTTTGCCGACTTTGTCTTTTCAGAAAGACTTCCTGGTGCCAGGTATCAGAGGTATCTCATAGCAGCAATCAAGCTTGCCTAGAGTAAAGGGAATTTAC
>CAUYQG010149539.1:0-11438 GCA_963574415.1 Tarsius wallacei | reverse complement strand
TTTTTTTGAGTTGGAGTCTCACTCTGTCGCCCAGACTGGAGTGCAGTGGCCGCTCCCGGCCACCGCAGCTTCGACCTGCTGGGCTCCGGCGATCCTTCCGCCTCAGCCTTCCAAGTAGCTGGAACTACAGGCATGCGCTACCACGCCCGGCTAATTTTTTGATTTTATTGTAGAGATGAGGTCTTGTTTACCCAGGCGGGTCTCGAACCCGTGGGCTCAGGCAATCCACTCACCTCAGCCTCCCAAAGGCACGGGATTACAGGCTGAGCCACCGAGCCCGGCTCGTTTTATTTTTTTAGAGGGAGTCTTGCTCTGTTGCCCAGGCTGGAGTGCAGTGGCGTGTTAATAGCTCACCGCAACCTCAAACTCCTGGGTTTAAGAAATCCTCCACCTTAGCCTTCAGGTACCTGGGACTACAGGCATGAGTCATCAACTCCTGGAAACTACTGTTAGGAACTTTGCTAATGGAAATACCTTTAGATTATTCTTGAAAATATTCATAGTAGTTTAAACATTATTGGCAAAAATTAATCTATACTGCATCATTGAGAAATTTATACTTTCCTGCACTACATTGAACTGACAGAGTCCTGCCTACAACATTGCCCCTTCCTTGTTCTGACTTAAGTGTAGGCCAGTCTTGACTATGCCAGTGACCCTGATGGCTGCTGTATTTCCAGGGATAACTGGAATTGATCAAGTGTTGAACGTCCTTCTCACAACTGCCATGTTTGTAGGAGGCTGTGTGGCTTTTATTTTGGATAACACAATCCCAGGTATGTGATATGTTTCAATATGCTTTTTTACATATATGAGTTACTTTTTTACCAAATGGAAATGGGAAACAAGAAGAGTAAGTCAGTTCAAAGCCATCACTTGTTAAAACTGTCTTTGATGATGTTCAAGAGATTAAGACAACCCTCCCAGTCTCCACGTATGAAGTTTTTTTGTGTGTGTGTGCTAAAAACGGATTGATTTTTGGTTCTCCTGCCGAGTGCCTGTTAGGAGACAGCAGGTGAGCTCCCTGAGTGTGGTGGGTGGCAGTGGGATGGACTTCTTCCTCCATAGGCAGCCTGTTGCCGGGGCCTGCAGTGCGGTTGCATCAGCTTGTTAGCGTATTCCTCTGAGCCAGCTGGGCATGGCCTGTGGCACGTCTTCTACCTGGAAAGCCTTTCCTTTAAATGACTCATTCCTAAGGTGGCTTCCAGCCAAAGACCAAAGGCAATGGAGGACAGTGGGCACGGGCCGAGATCAGTAGGTCCAGGACCAGTGTTGAGAGACATCTGGAGGCAGCTGTCTGCCCAGTACCTGTGATCCTGTTTCTGGTGCGTTGTATGCCGAGCACTGGTGACTGGTGAGGATGTGACGTGGGTCCTGCTCTGGAGGCAGCTGCTGTGGACTACTATAAAATGCTACTGTGGACACGCTGGTAGATTTCTCGGCCTTCAATGAAAGGTGATGCTTATTCTTGGGCTTGAAGGTTTTATTGAGTTTCCCCTTAACACAACCCACCTCTAAAAAGCCTCAATCAAGAGGTTGCTGGGGAAACCAGGGATGGACACACCAGGCAGAAGGAATCATGCGTGAATAGGTGGAAAGGGCTAGATCTAAGAGGGTCAGTCACCAACACCCTCTTCCTCTCCTAAGCCAGAACGAATTGCAGGAGGGGCACAGGGGTCAGGTCAGTGGAAATTAAAGTCAGCTTTGTTACCAATGCTATCGCTGACAGGAAGCCATAGCTTAGATGTAAAAAAAAGTCATAAGCTTCCTAAATACTGTACCCTAGGCTCCAGTTCACCCCCCAGGCTTGGGCCAAAAAGCATTTTGTTAGGTGTCCCATGCTCCTCTGTACTGGGAAGATTTGGGAAAAGAAGTCCAGGAGTTGCTGAGCCCTGTGTGCTTAGATCTTTTTCCATGGCTCATTGGTCAGAGTGCCGAATAGCCAGGGTGTTACACCCGGGGGTTCTTCCCCACAGGAGCTTGACAGGTACACCGTGTGTGCAACCCCACTGCCACTTCCTCAGACACATGGAAATGGAGCACAAAGAATAAAATTGCATAGATGGGGTGAGTGTGCAGTGACCAGTTGATGAAGGCATTGTATGGTATAATAAAGACTCCAAACCCCATTTTGCAAGCTCAGATTTGCAGTTTAGAGGATATTTTTTTGCATAGCACCTAAGGACAGATTTGAGGGAGAAGGTGGTGAGCTGGAAGACTGAATAACCAGTTAGACCAATAGACTCACCCTGGAAGGCAATAACAGGACCTGGGCGACCACAACAGTGAAAGCGGAGAATATGGGTCATATGGAAGGACAGAGCAGCTAAAGCTACCAGGAGATTCCCTGAATGAGGGCCAGGGAGGGTCTAGGGGTTCTTAGGCTTCTGGTTTGGGCACCTGAGGGCTGAGCACCTTCAGCCCAACAGGTCTCATCCAGCAGATCTAAGCTAGGGGACGGCTTATCTATATGGAACAACAGTCTCATTCTTGGTAGAACTGTCCAACTAAGCATTCTTTATTTTGTTTTGGGGTGTGTGTGACAGGTACTCCAGAGGAAAGAGGAATCAGAAAATGGAAGAAGGGTGTGGGCAAAGGAAACAAGTCACTCGATGGCATGGAATCCTACAATTTGCCATTTGGCATGAACATTATTAAAAAATATAGATGCTTCAGCTACCTACCCATCAGCCCTACCTTTGTGGGCTATACATGGAAAGGTCTCAGGAAGAGCGACAATGGCCGGAGTTCAGACGAGGACTCCCAGGCCACGGTATAGCCCTCGCTACGCCCTGTGGCCTGGCCGCAGTGAGGCATGTATCTGTAGTTCCTTGCTGGGTAACAAGAAGTAAAATATATGTTTGTATATCTACATTTACATTCTGCACCCCAGAGCTAAGACAGATTGCAAATAGCTTTTCTGTTGTGGGTGGTGATTATGTCTAATATGGTGTCTCGCCTTTCTCCTTATTTAAGCCCTTGACCCTTTGCTCTTTGAGAGCATCCATTGCTGGCCAGAGTTACTTAACTTGAAATTCAAGTCCTCCTGTGGGAGTAGGTGTTTGAACCAGCGATTCCTTGCTTTCAGTCCCCTCCCACCACCCAGGACTGACTTTCCTAGGAGCCATGTCCAGGAAGCCTCTGGACCTGCTTCTTTTCTTTTTTTCTTTCTTTTTTTTTTTTTTGAGTCACAGCATCTCACTCTGTTGCCCAGGCTGGAGTGCAATGGCACACTCTCGGCCACCGCAGCCTTGACATGCTGGGCTCAGGCAATCTTTCCGCCTCAGCCTTCCAAGTAGCTGGACTAATTTTTTAAAATTTATTTATTGTAGAGATGAGGTCTCGCCAAGTTGCCCAGGCTGGTCTCAAACCCCTGGGCTCAGGCAATCCTCTTGACTCTGCCTCTCATAGTGCTGGGATTATAGGTGCAAGCCAGTGCACCTGGCAACCTGCTTCCTTTTTATTTGACCTGGGCCTATGCCTGTGAGACCTTTTGACTAAGGGGCACCGTTACCCTCACATGTCACTGACTGACCCAGTGTGAGTCCTGCTGGAGGCGGCAGTTAACTGATTGAGAACAGTGGTGCAGCTGCCCTGTCCAGGTCTGGGCCTGGGTAAGGTCTGTGTGGTTTTATTCCTAAATGAAAAGCTATTTGGGACATTGGAGAGAAAGGGACAGGAGCCTGAAGTCAATATCTGACTCGTGGCTGCTCTTTCTCCCTGCCTCCCTGGACCTGGCTGAACCAGCGTGTTTCACACTGGCCTCTTTTCATTGTGGCGGAGACACCCTATCTGGCATTTACCACTCCTGGCTGGTGTGATGAGTCGAGAGTGCCGCCCTAGAGCACCAGGCAGACACATTTATAGAGTCTTGGCTCTGCTGTCATGTGGATGTTATTGTCGTGCGCGTCTACAGTTACAAGATTTTATTCCTATTTAATGTTATTGACGCTATAGCAGATTTTTGAAGTCAGTGTTTTTCCATGTGACCCTCTTCCCTTGCATCCCTGATACTCGTCCTCCAACCCACCTTCCCCCCATCAAGAAAAGAACCAGCATTCGTAAAGCTGTGGACACCATCAGGGAAGCTTGTTGTAATGGCTTTTGAAGGCCAGTAACCATTGTGGTTGTGTTTTGTATTGCTTGATACCATGAAAGTGTAAATACTGTAATGCCTAATCTATTTATCAAAACTGACTACTGGACCAGAGCCCAGAAACCGTGGGGCAAGTTACACGTGAATTTGTTTTCACTGTGAAGAAGGGAAGCTGGGGCAGGTAACAGAGCCGCCTTGTGGAATGGCCAACATCCTGATACCTTCATCACTCCGGTGCTTCTGTTGCAAGTCTCTCTGGCAGTCATGACTGAAGGAGACTTCCTGTGGGCTGCCGTGGTGCAAACCCATTAGATCTTGATTTTGCAGAGGGTAAGGCTGGAGCCTTCAGCCACATACTGTCTTTCTTGTTGAAGTGGCTGCAGAAGGTGGTAAGAAAAGCAGCCCGTAGGCTCCCTCTGTTGAGAGAGTTCTAATCCATAACACTAAATTCTTTCTGAAAAACAGTCTCTGTTGAATTTGGTTTGAAATGTTTCAGCCAAAGAAAAAAGCCTGAGCTGAGCAGCATTGGCCTTGCTTTATGAGGCTGTATGTCTCCTATGGCTGTTGACCTGGCTAAGCGTTCGTCGGCAGCATGGGTGCCCTCTCCTGTCTCCACAGTAGGGCATGGCTCTCCAGCCGTGTGTCCGAGGTGCATTTCTGTCCCCTCAACCCAGGCTGGTTCCATTCTCCAGTGTTGCAGTGCTGTCCTTGCAGCATTGTTGTGTCTCTGCCACCCCCTTCACTCTTGGAGGTTTGGGACTTCAAGGTTTATTCTGGCAAGAACACCTCAGAGCCACTGCATTATTTTGCCAAAATACTGCAGATTAAGTAAAGAACGTGGATGCTAAATTCCATTTAATTTTGTATGTTTTTGACAATGTGCATTTGACATTTGAGCATTTGTGAGAGGCTGGCAGCCATCCTGCACCGAGTTGCCCTTACTTCCTCCCGTTTGTATTTCTCTCCACATCTCCAACCTCTATGCTCTGAAAAATGGGGCAAACTGCTAGACGTACCAGAGATTTGCAGTATTCTAGCTTTCTAGGTGAGCAGAAGGACCAAATAGCGCAATAAAAGCCTGAGAGCTGTCAGTAATTCAGATCCATGTTCTCTCCCCCACAACTGAATAGCACTCTCAGTGTGTGTGATTTAGACGCCCAGAAACCCACACTCTTCTGAAACCCCCCCTTGGGCTGGGTTGTGTTGGGAGGCTTCAACTCTGCTGATCTGACTAGACACCCCACTGAGTCTGGTACTTTCTGCACAGCCTTGAGTGGAGTCCCCAATAACTAATGCATGGTGCATGGGCAACACACACACATGCACAAACCATTTTAGGAAGTGGTCCTTCTGCTAGAAAATATGCTACAAAATGAATATTTGTAATTGATAGGATACATTCATGTGCTTCTTGGATTTAAGCACATACGTGAAGGGGCGGTATTAGGGGACACAGCAGCTGTATGTGGGCCGTGTAGTAATACTTTTCATTCACATTGTTAGCCTGTATTGCTAGGGCCACTGACTGTCATGCTTTGTTTTGCCATAGAATGTTCTAAAATATTTGGATGTGAATGTCCTAGCAGGCCATTTAGTCTCCAGTTCCCACAATGACCACCTACCCACCACCTTCACAGGTCACCTGAGAGAAAGCATTTGTGTTGGTGATCCCAATGTGGAATGTAGAAAATGTTAATAAGGACAGGAAGTGATGCCATATTTTCAGTGGGGGTGGGAGAACCCCCACCACTGGTTCATAGAATAATAGGAAATGGCTCCGGTATTAGTAAATGATTTTCATTCTCATTAGGAAGTTAAACGTAGATTCACTGCTACATTTACTTTCAGAATCTTTTTAAAGAGGATTTCAAGTGTTAACTTTTAGTTGGTTTCTTAGGATGGATCAAGGCAAAAGAAGTGGCTTAATTATGCCAGCTGGAACGAAGCATCATGGGTCCTGATGGTTTCCCATTTTCATGGTAACAAATTCACACACAGGTTTTGCTTTATACTGTAGAATACTGACTTTCATGATGACAACTTGATTTATGCATGAATATTGCAGTATTTCCATATAATAAAATAACATTTCTACCCAGGATAATAGTCGCAGTTTTCCAGGGAGGGAATGATATAATTTTCATGACAATGTCATGTGATGATAGAATTTCTCCATTGATGAACCTCTAGTATGTGTGTATACTTTATTTACCCATACATATATTTTATTACCATAAGCTAAGTTGTTATTTCTTTCATTCATGTCCCTGCTGAAATATTGGTACTAGCAACTTACACTTAAAGTTGGCAGGTCTGATCTTCAGTGATACCAATGCCGTCAGAGTGGCCAGACAGGAGGTAAATACATAGTGGCCCCAGAAGCCTCATTCCAGAACCCGTCTGGCCAGAGGAAAGGCGGCTGTGCTTGGGGTGTACGCTTGCTGCAGGCATCGGCTGAGCATGGCTGTCGCCGGACGCCAGCTATGCACACCCCACCATACCTGCTGCCCACCGTGTCCGTGCTGGCTCCTGGGCCTGAGCATTCACAGAGCTCGCTTCTCCAGGGAGCTGCCCCTTGGCTTTAGAAAATTGGCCAGGGATCCACCCTGTCCCCTTTAAAATTGACACAAAGAATAGGACATCTCCCATCCCTCCTGCAGTCAGAACCCGAGTAGTGAAGAAGGCCGCCCAGTGTTGCCGGCATTCAGCTTCTGCCCACGGACCCGTAAAGCACGTTAGCGCTGGGAATCCCTTTCAGCAGCCTCACGAACATTCCCGTCCTCTCTGGTTGTTGTTGACTGTGCCTCATCGTCACTCTACCATCCCGCATCCTTAGCATTGCTGTGCGTGTTTCCAGGCACTTAGGACACCCCTGCACGCATTGCCACCTTTCTGACAGTTTCAATGAATATCCTTTTCTGTTCGTAACAACCTTCGTTTGACACATTAACAAATTTCTGACTGTTCTTAAAACAGTGGGGATGCCTATATTTTCCTTGAGTTTTGTGACTGACTTTGGCTATATACCTTTCTGGGATTTTGTTTGTTTTTATTTTTATTTTGCATACCGAGGGTATTTGGGGTGGGGTTGTTTTTTGAGATGTGTAATTCTTTTATGGAGTTTTTAAAAAGAATTTTCATATTGTTTTTCTAACATGGCTTCATTAAACGTTTAAGTATTTTAAAATATGTAATATTTGGACCAGATGTTGTGAATAATAGTAGAGATAAAGCTATTTTATTCTGTATTTTTAAAACTGTTCCGTACAAATAAAAGCTCTCCTGGACACAATTTTGCTGTCCATGTGCCTCCTTCTTGAGCTGGTCTTTAAGAAAGCTGTTCAGTCATCCCTCAGTATCTGTGGGGATTGGTGCCGGGACCCCTTTGGATACCAAAGTCTGATGTGATCAAGTCCCTGTTACAAGATGGCTTAATATTTGGATATAACCTACGAACATCCTCCTGTATGCTTTAAATAACCTCTAGATTACTAACAATACCAAATACAATGTGAATTCTATGAAAACACTTGTTATACTATACTTGTTATTTACATTATTTTTTATTGTACAGTTACTTTTTATTTATTTATATTTATTTTAAAATATTTTAAATCTTGGATTGGTTGAATCTGAAGATGTGGAAGCCTTGGCTACAGAAGGCCGACTAATTAATTAAAAGTCGTCAACCATAGGAATTCAGTTCAACAAGATCACAGGCATTTTCATTGTCACGTACCTGGAAGACTGAACAATGAAAGCTGGAGCAAAAGTGCAATCAGTCGTCCCTCCCAGAGGACCAGTGATGTGGGCAGGATTCCTGGGAGGATATGGAGGGGAAGTGGGGCCTCAGAGGTGTCACAAAATTCAAGAATGCACCTAGGCTGGATTTTGGGGGTGAAATTATGAGTCTGGAGGTTAAAGATGTTTTAGGAATGGTGACCAGAAAGGCTGTAGATTCATGCTATAGGATGGTTCCTCAGCAGCCTTGTCCACTTTCAGGTTGAGTATTCAGTCTCGGCCAGAAAATGCTGAACTGTGGGGGACAGAAAAGGGCTGAGAGCAGCTCTTGAGGGTGGGGAGGCTCCATTCAGTCCACAGCATGGCTTCCTGGTCGGGTATAGCAATGGTTGCAGAGGTGCGTTTTTCCATTTAGAGCAAACAGGCCAGGCATGGTGGCTCACAACTGTAATCCCAGCACTTTGAGAGGTAGAGAGGGAGAATCACTTGAGGCTAGGAGTTTGAGACCAGCCTGGGCAACACTTTTCTCTACAAAAAAAAATTTTAGTCCAGGCGTGGTGGCTCAAGCTTGTAATCCCAGCACTTTGGGAGAC
Source organism: Tarsius wallacei (assembly GCA_963574415.1). Classification (NCBI taxonomy): domain Eukaryota; kingdom Metazoa; phylum Chordata; class Mammalia; order Primates; family Tarsiidae; genus Tarsius; species Tarsius wallacei. Next base: position 3,008 of record CAUYQG010149539.1, on the reverse strand, counting down.
CGAGACAAGAGTATTACCTGAGCTTGGGCTCGAGACCAGCCTGGGCAACTTGGTGAGACCTCATCTCTACAATAAATAAAAAAAATAAGCTGGGCATGGTAGCGTGTGCCTGTAGTTCCAGCTGAGGTGGAAGGATCACCTGAGCCCAGCAGGTCGAGGCTGCAGTTGGCATCTGTGTGTGTGCCACTGCCCTCCAGCCTGGGCAACAGAGTGAGACTCTGACTCAAAAAAATTATTTTTCAGTTAGCCAGGCGTGGTGGTACACACCTGTAGTAGTCCTAGCTACTTGGTAGGCTGAAGTGGAAGGATCACTTGAGTCCAGAAGTTCGATGTTACAGTGAGGTATGATTGCACCACTGTGCTCCAGCCCGGGTGACAGAATAAGACCTTGTCTCAAAACAATGACAACAACCAAGAGCAAACTTAAAACTACCCTACTCCCATCTCCATCCCTGGTTCTTTGACCACTTGAGACATGAGTAGCTACTGCAGTCACTCTGACAGGATGGGCAGCCAGTTGCCACCTGTTCCCAATGTCCTGACATTGGCTGAAGAGTCCATCACAAGGTGGATTGATTTACCTGACGTTATGTACGTGCAAAAAATATTTGTAAGTTACTAAAAAAAAGATGCATGTTCCCAAGCTTAGACCACAGCACGTTACTAGCCCTTCAGAACCCCCCCGCACCTGCATTCCATGGACCCTTCAGGTAATCTCTATCACCACTAAGAGAGTCGCTGCCCTGAATTTGGGGTTTATGCTCTCCTTCACAATTTTGCCACATATCTGTACCCATAAAGAATTTACTATTTAGTTTTGCATATTTTCAAACATTATATTGAAAGAATTATGTATGTATTGACATGTTTTACTCAGTGTTGTAAGATTCATGTTGATATATCACTTTAATGTAGTGCATTCATTTTCATTGCTGGGTAGTAAAATTTAAGATTGACAAAGATGACCGGGCTTGGTGGCTCAGTCTGTAATCTCAGCACTTCAGGAGGCAGAGGTGAGTAGATTGCCAGTCTGTAATCTCAGCACTTCAGGAGGCAGAGGTGAGTAGATTGCCAGTCTGTAATCTCAGCACTTCAGGAGGCAGAGGTGAGTAGATTGCGGGTTCGAGACCAGCCCGGGCAACTTGGTGAGACCTCGACTCTACGATAAGTCAAAAATTAGCCGACGTGGTAGTGTGTGCCTGTAGTTCTGGCTACTTGGAAGGCTGAGGCGGAAGGATCACCAGATCCCAGCAGGCCGATGCTGGGTTGACTGCACTTCAGCCTGGGTGACAGAGTGAGACTCCAACTCAAAAAAAAATAAAAAATTAACAAAGACAAAGAGCATTTCAAAAGCTTCCAGAAAGAATGAGCAGAACCAAAACCTAAAGAGCTGGGCTCCAAGGGACACTGGATTTTCCAGCGGCATCCTTTGTGGAGCTTCCATTTTTAAAGACTGAATGAAAAGAACTTGGAACTTAGAATTTTCTGTCTAGCCACTTTGAAGGTCCATAGTTCAATACTTTTGGATGAAATACTTACATATGAAAAGAAACAAACCTAGGAAGTGCTGTAAGAGGTACTGAAAGGCAGGTGAGTAGTAAATATCTTGGTAAACCTAGTTACTAAAAAGCGAGGACCAAAGGAAAAAAGAAGAAAACAACATCCATTATGATATCAGAGTATAACTAGATACCATATCAACATGGTGTTGGGAGAAAGAGGAGACATATAGAACAGCTAGAAACGAGCCCAGATATACCAGCATCTACCAATAACTATAAATGAACCGAACTCGCCAGTTAAGACTCAGACTAGATAAGAAAGACAGTAAAACAAAATTCTGGTATATGCTGCTTACAATACTGGTGTTCAAAACTGTGACCTTGGATTGCTGAAGAGGTATGTTCAGAAATTGATAGTGTCTTAGAAACTTTGTGAAAGTTTCTAACTTTTTTTTTTTTTTTTGAGTTGGAGTCTCACTCTGTCACCCAGACTGGAGTGCAGTGGCCGCTCCTGGCCACTGCAGCCTTAACCTGCTGGGCTCCGGTGATCCTTCCGCCTCAGCCTTCCGAGTAGCCGAAATTACAGGTGCGCGCTACCATGCCTGGCTGATTTTTAATTTATTGTAGAGATGAGGTCTCGCCAAGTTGCCCAGGCGGGTCTCGAACCCGTGGGCTCAGGCAATCCACTCACCTCAGCCTCCCAAAGCGTGGGATTACAGGCTGAGCCTCCGAGCCCAGCTAAGTTTCTAACTTTTACAAAATAAAAAACTTAGAAACTTTATAAAAGTTTCTAAGCAATTTGACAAGTCATTCTATGTGTGCTGAATCTAATACTAAGATATCTGGGCTTATATTCTGCATGTTTTGATTCCATAACTATTTTAAAAATATTTTACAAAAGTCTTAGTATATGATCGATCAGGAAAAGCAAAAACAGCTAGCTGGTCCTTCACAACAGATAAGTCGAGGAGCTGTCTACAAGAGACTGGTTTACATAAGGATGTGCAAAATTGGAAGTAAAACGATGAGGGGGTGAAAATCACATTGGGCAAATAACTATTACACCACTTCAGAGAAAATAAGCTCTAACATAAAAAGCATTGTTGGTAGGGAACTTCAAGATGCAATGACAGAAAATTTCCCTTGATAAGGAGGAGTCCATTTAATAAATTAATTAATTTTTGAGTTGGGGGTCTCACTGTTGCCCAGGCTGGAGTGCACACAATCATGGCTCACCACAGCCTCGACTTCCTGGACTCAGGCAGTCCCTCCATCTCAGTTTCCCAGGTAGCTAGGACTATAGATGTGCACCACTGCACCCAGCTAATCTTTAAATATATATATATATTTTTTTATAATCAGTATTTTTTATTATGATATTGTGGGGTACAGTCAAGGATTAGGCATATACATATGCTTCGTTCAGGTACCCTTGTTGACAAGAGGTGTCTTCCCGTCCCCAGACAGATATTGACTACCATTAATCCCATCTCCCTTCCCCTCCCC
>CAUYQG010149538.1:0-38217 GCA_963574415.1 Tarsius wallacei | reverse complement strand
GAAGGGAGGTGGGATTAACGGTAGTCAAATATTTAAAAATTGTGTGTTTAACACGCATGATTAATGATCATAGTAAATACATGTTGTAGTCTTGTCTTTTAGTTCTTGTCTACCACTGGCTGTGATCATCTTTTTCTAGCCCTGGATAAATGCTTGACCAGTGTCCATAATATTTTGCTTGCTTTTACTTAACAGACAGTTCTACAGTCATGTAAAAATCCCAAAACTCAGTCTTAAGCAGAAACCCAACACAAGATATAAAGCAACACTTCATTTTACATCAAAAGATAAGACCTCACATCTGCAACTACAGCCAGAGTTTAGGGAGAACTTGAGACTAGGGGAAAAGGTCCAGAGAGCTTTTTCCTTTTTTCTCTGATCGATCGACTCATCTGAGATGCTGATTGAAACTAAAGTGCCTTTAGGGCTACCTTGTGTAAATGGAGAAATTAAAGGTGAAGGGCCTAGGGATTTTCTTATTTGCCGATCTCTAGATCTGGCAAAGTTCAAAGTTGATTTTTTTCACCGGTGCTTTTTGGGACTCAGTGGTTGCTTCTCTGCTCTGTCCATTTCAACATTTGCTTTTCTGATTGTCCACTTCCAGTGCTCAAACAGGGTATTCTGGCTCAAGTTCTGTTGGACAATGATTTTGCTCTTTGTATACTGCAGCTCTCCTCTCATTCATAAAAACGTATCCAACCTTTTCACTGACAAATAAAGGGAATATAAAGCCTTTAATTTCTCGAGGAAACACATCACTTCTATGAAGGGACCCCCCCAAAAAAAACAAGAATTATTTTTTGTTATGAGATGTGTGTCTTACTTCAGTGAATTTTTTTTTTTTTTTTGAAGAGTCTTTCAACACGTTTACCCATTTCATGACGGGTAATAGTGAGTGTTCAGCAGTTTTTGACCAAAAAATGGCATTGTTACCATGCCCCACCCTTACTATTCACCCAATCTCATACCTAACAAGGTTTTTTCTGTTGCTTCCCTGGATTACAAAAGTCCTAAAAGGGAAACGTTTTGCTGATATGGAAGAGGTGACACAGAAAATGACAGAAACACTAAAAGGCATTAAAATTGACGAGTCCAAAAGTTTTTTTGAGGAGAGGAAAAGCATCTTACTAGGTGTATTGCATCACAAGGAGAGTACTTTGAAGATGACTGAAGTTTAAACGTGTAAGAATAAATACATATTTTTTAATGGATAAATTCTAGTTTTTTGGGGAACCCCCTGTATGTATTCCATCAAGATCCCTGAGTGATACTATTGTAGCTGCCCTTGCAAGAGATAGAATTACAAGGTAACATGGTAGAGGTGGTGACAAAGGGAAATCTTATCCTGAGAAGAGTTTTTTTCAAATAAAATCTTCCCAGAATTCCATACTTGTTTTCCATATCTTGACGTTTTTAAATTTTGAAGTTGGAAAGTGGTCCAGTAACATTAAATAAATTTACCTTTCTTTTACTGTTATTTATAAATCAAGCCTATGGGGAACTATCTAACACACATTTTGGGTTTTAATGTTTATAGAGTTGTTACGTAAGAAAGAAATAACGTAGTTTTGCAACCTGATATATACGTGTATATTTATATGTGCATATAAATGGACATATATATAAGAGAGGAAAGGAAGAAAGGTATAACAGTTTAATAATTCCCTGATTATATTGATAAACATTATGATACACATCAGGTGTTAAAACCATCTTTTTCCCGTGTTCAATTTCAATAATAATGATTTTTATAATAAAACACAACATTATACTAAATGGATCCTGTACAAATAAATAGAGGCATATACCACTCCTATATTGTTATATTCTTCTTTCTTAGGAGTCCAGTTGTTAAATACATTAATCACATAAGTGAAATATACATATCAACTATTTATCTGTGAAACAATTGTATCAAATATCAAAGATAACTATACTATGGCAATATAATATGGCTATTTTCAACACTATGATATGTTTTATTGCCTCTCTCTTTTCTACACAAATGCAATTGTTTAGATAAAATTAACTCAATTTCTAAAAATTTGTTTTATTATATTACAACCCATGCTCACTGAGCTAGAACACATGATGGATTATTGATGAAGATGATATCTAGCTGAATAATGCAAAGATATTAATCATGTCTATATATAAGACTGACTTGTTACTTTAGTGAGCAAAAGGAGAAAGTGCGATTCTAATTATATGCAGATGTTTATATAATTTTAATACCTAATTTGAAAACTGCACTATAAATCATTTTTGCTTACAAGTTCGGTTAAAAATTACTATTTGACTGATACTACTTATTTACAATTAGTGCATTTTATTACACTTGACGACTTCATGATAAGATTCCATTAATCTTGACTTACATGAAAATCAAATATGATCTCTAAATTTTTCACTTTGTAAACCAAAATAAACCAAAATTATGATAGATACACAGAAATTGGGAGGTGGAAAGAAACACAGACAAATCTTAGGTACTCTTCATCCAGTTTTTCTAATGGGTAATTTGCATAACTATCGTATAAAATCAAATCCTGTTAACTGACAGTAATACCTTATTGAAATGCTACCAAATGTACAAGCATTAATATGTGTGTGCAGTTATAGTAATATGTAAAATTTCATAACCATCATTCAAAATCAAGATACACACTGTCTAATTACCCAAAAGATTCTTTATGCTGCTATTTATGTACACACTCAACATTTCCTTCCTCCTTAAACCACAGCAACCACTAAAATAATAATACCACTAGACTTGAATAGATTATCTACATATATGGCAATATCTAGAACAAGTACTAAAAATACTTATAGAAAGACATACTCAAAACCCCTTGTGAGAGAAAAAGAAATTTTTAAAGAATGTTTAACCTACAGGTAGGAAGAAAAAGAAATTTAAAAAATGTTAAAAAGAGCACCAACACAAAACAAAAATAAAAAAGGCAAACTTAAGCACTATCATATCAATAATTACATTAAATATGAATGGTCCAAATTCACAACTTATAAGAAAAACTTTGGCATAGTATAAAAAGTAGAGACACAGCCATTGCTTTGCTAAACTATGGCTGATCACGAGTTTTTTGAACTATGGCCAGGCCATGTTTTCCTAAGCTTTGGTCCCTTCCCCACCTTGGGTAGGTGAATCTCCTCTCTCTCTCTTGCTCTCTCTCTTTTTCTCTCTCATATCTCCTCTTCTCTCTCCATTATACTTTCTAAATAAACTATATTTTCCAATTAAAAAAATGAAAAAAAAGTAATGAAACAAATAAAAAACGACTAGTCAATATGTTGTCTATTAAATGCTAATTTCAAATTTAACAATATAACTATAGAGATTAGTTTAAAGTAAATTAAAGCAAAATTATATAATATAAAGGCTTAATCAAAAGGGTGTTAATAACAGATAAAGAAGACTACAAAGCAAAGGCATTTACGAGGAACAGGAAGGAGCATTACATACACTTAGTATAATTTGGTCCTCCAAAAACACATAGCAAACTTAAGTATGTATACACCAAAAACAAAGCTTCAGAATACTGGAAGCAAAAACTATAAAACTTAAAGGATAAATGAAAAAAATAATTGCAATGAACATTGAGGAGAACCCCTCACTCTAAAATTAGTAGAATCACTATACAGAAATTATCGAATGTAAAAAAATAAAGCCTAACAGCCACAAAATGCACATTTTTTACAAGTACACATAAAATATTAAACAAGATATTCAACATCATATGCCATAAAAAATCTGAGCAAACTTGAAAGAATTGAAAATTTACAGTTATATTCTCTGGCCAAAATGAAAACAAATGAGAAATCTGTAAGAAAAAATGATTTAAAAATCTGCAAACACCTGAAAATCAAATAACACACATCTAAATAATTCATGAATCAAAGAGGAAGTCTGAAGGCAATTTAAAAAATACATTGAAGAAAATTAAAGTTTTTATACAACATATTAAAATGTGTAAAATGTAGCTAATGCAGTACTGACAAGTAAATTTATAGCAGCTGATGTCTACATTAAAAAGTAAGAACAATATCAAATCAAATATCTAGGATTCCACCTTGAGAAAGTATAAAAAGAACAAAATAAAATCAAAGCAAGTCAAAGGAAAAAATACATAAGGATACGAGTAGATCAATGCAATACAAAATTTAAAAAATAAAAATCAATGAAATAAAAGCAGGATTGATGAAAATATCAATAAAATTGATGAACTTCTAGCAAATGTGACAGGAAAAATAAAAGACAAATATCCAGGAAAGAAAGAGAAGGTATTACTACCGACCCCACAAATATAAAAAAAAAAATAAGGAAGCACTATCAAAAAATCTTTGTGAAATTGATAACTTAAATGCATGCTTTGAATACCACAAACTAGAAATCATACCCTAATTTAATTAGATCATCAGAACACTACTATAACTATTGTACAATTTGAATTTTTAATTTAAAACATACTTTAAAAGAGATCTCTAGGACTCATTATTTTACCTGGAATATTATACAGATATTTAATAGTGATTTACCCTTGTGTACAATTACTCAACTCCCGTTTAATCTCCCTCTAACCAATGCCTGGCTTTTGCCACTTTCTCTAAAACTGATTTATTGGTATCTAGTTATCATTTTAATGCAGACAAATTCAACAGGCATATTTTTATTTTTCTAATTTTAGATTGTTTACTTACGATCAGCACACTTGTAGAGAAACAAGATAGTCTTGCTTTTTATTTTTTTTTTTATTATTTTTTTTTATTATTTTATTTTATTATGTTATTGTGGGGTACAGTTAGGGGTTAGGCATACAAAAATATTTCGTTCAGGTACCCTTGTTGATAAGAGGTGTCTCCCCATCTTGCTTTTTAGATTGCCCATTTTAGTTTTGTTTTCACTTCACTCTTCCTTCTTCTTCAGTTTCCTTTGCTGCATTTTCTTCCTTATCTAAGCCTTTAATTTTGTAATTCCTTAGTTTCTTTCTTGGCCCTCTTTTCTTCTCTCTGTATACTCATTCCTTGCAGAAATGTCAATGACTCATGGAAATTTATCTTCCACTTGATTTTTACTACTTACTAATATATACCCCTTGCCTAGATCTTTCCTAATATAAATTCATTTTCTAGATTATTCAAGAGAAAGCACCAATCTTTAATGGCCACAACTCTTCATGACATCTCTGCTTAAACGTATTCATCACAGTAAAATCCAAACGAAACTCGAGTTTTCCCTTTTTCAAATGGGTTTTCTCTTCCTAATTTTACCCTTTCATAAATGACATCACTCTGCTCGGTATAATCACTGATTCCTTTCTCTCTATTATCCCCCACATCCAATCTATTTGTGAATGTAAGTCTTGTTCATTTCACCTCAAAAGCATATCTCAAATACATACATTTCCCTTCACGTTCCCCACCATCACCAAACTCATGCTACTCCTATCTTTTTATTGGACTACTATAACAGCCTTCTTACTGTTTTCATATGAATTCAGCTATTATGGGATTAGTTGACAAAATAACTTTTATTTTCCTCTACCTCAAACTGGATCTAGCAGTTAGAAATCTCTTCTATATACACAGTTGTTTCATATAGCACGTGGAATAAAATCCTGTCAACTTACCCTGACTTTAAGGTCCTACATGATCTAACTTTCGCCTATTTTCTCTGCCTTATCCAGCAGTCCTTTCCTGTAGGTAAGCCATAGCCCTACTGGTGGTCTATGAGCTTCTCAAAATGCTGCCTTCTTTCCCACTGTTAGACTTTAGTACAAATTGTTTTTTTCGTGGGTGAAGGCTCCCTCCTCGACTTTTGTTCCAGGTATCAATTACTGCGTTTTAAAATGCCCCAAATTTTAGTGACTTAAAACAACCACCTCTAAAACTCTCATAATTACATGGATAAGGGATTCAGGCAGTACTTGACTGGCTAATTCCGTTTCTCCACTTTGCACGGAATGGAGTTGCCCAATGGCATATGGTTATTGGTGGATCTACACTAGAGGTTGGTGTGTTAGTGAGGAAAGGACTGCCTCAGCTGACCCATTCTTCCTCAGTTGTAATTTCTGGTCCTCTCCACTAGGAAGGTATTTGAGCCTAGCTACTCAGGACTCCAGGATGTTCAAGGACACCTGAAGTGGATGGCAGTCCTGAAAGCTAGTGTCTGGAAACTGGCATTCACTCCCACCACATTTTATAGGTCAAGGCCATCGCTGAGTCTCCCCACATTCAAAACACAGAAACATAAACTTTTCTTTTTGATATCAGAAGTGTCAATAAATATGTGGACATTTTTATTCTGTCAAAATCACAAAGATGGATGTCTTTTTTTATGTTAATAAACTAAATATTTTCTTCTCCTAAGACTTCCCTAAGTATCAGTTTACATTGGCTATCTCCCTATTATATCTCTGAAAGCATTACTTGCCAACATTTGTGATTTACTTTTTTTTTTTCTTTTTTGAGTTAGAGTCTCACTCTGTCACCCAGGCTGGAATGCAGTGCCATGCTCACAGCCACTGCAGCCTCAACTTGCTGGACTTAGGCGATCCTTCCCCCTCAGCCTTCCAAGTAGTTGGAACTACAGACGCCCCCACCACATCCAGTTAATTTTTGTGATTTATTGTAGAGATGAGGTCGCACCCCGTTGCCCGAGTTGGGCTCGAACCCCCGGACTCAGGCAATTCTCTTGCCTCAGCCTCCCAAAGTTCTGGAATTACAAACGCCGCCGCTCCTGGCCGTGATATACTTTTAAAAAGTATTTTAAAAAATTTATTTATTTCTCTGCTTTGTCTACTTGAAAACTATTTTTAAAAAGACAGGGAGAATGTCAGTGTATTTCCCTCTGCCTCTCCAGTGCATAGCTTAGTACTTATAGTAAGTACTCAGTAGATATCTATTAAATAAATGCATAATTAGAAATAAATGCAAATTACTATTTTTAATAAAATATTCTACATAAATACAGAGCAGTGCATATTAGAGCAACTACTGTGAAAATATTTGAAGAATTCCACTGATCACAAATTCAGTGTAAATCACTATGGCTATTATGGGATTAGGTGACAAAGCAATTTAGCAGGATGCATTTAAAGGAGCAAGGTTAAATAGAGAAGTGATGTTTCAAACATGCTGGTCAGATCACATTTGAAATGTGAGTCCAGCTCTGAGAGTCATATTTTTACAGGGATAGAGAACGACATGAGAATATGAAAGTATGACATATGAAACACTTGAGGGAACTTGGAATGTTTAGCTTGTAAAAGCCCGAGGGACAAATATAATTGATATCTTCAAATGTTGAACAGCTGCCACATGTAAGAAGAATTTTTACTCTATTTTCCTCAATAACTCTGATTAATAATATGTCAAAAATGAATTTTACACTTAAAATGAGACTTAAGCAACCCAGAAGGGTTACTCCAAGAAAAAAAAATCAAAGTGTTTTTGCTAGTATTTCTTTAGGTTGCTATACTTTCTTAAACCTGGGATTAGATTTAAAGCTTTTTTGGTCATTCTTGGTGAAGTAATTACATCTTTCAGTCATAAAATGCGGATTAAATATACTTTTATCTTTTGTCATACTAATCACTTGCTTATTAAATTATTGATCATGTTTGGAGCAACTATACTGTATAAAATCTCAGAAATATAAAAGTGAGAAAAATCATAGTACACCCTGTTCTAGTCGCTTCTTGGCAGAGAATGTACTCAAGTGAATGAAAATAAAATTCAGCAAATTAACTAAAAAATCACAATAATAAGTCACAACTTTTATAAATGCCCTACTCCCCAAATTTGCTGTTTTTACATGTCGACTGAAAACTCATTTCTACAAACTATTTTTCAAATTTTTTAAAATAGATATTGTTGTTGAAGAATTTTGTCAGACTTTGAAGATAATTACAAAGTTTGGCCTAGGCAATTTATTGTTATTTTAAGCACTTGCTATTTATAAGTGTCTATACATTTTTAATAGTTTTTAAGCTAATTTCTTTAAGTTACATCTCTGGTTTGTCATATTTTTAATATTTTTGAAATTATGTCAACAAATTGTCAGAGAGAAAATTAATATTAGTAAACCCAATGTAATGTGTCAGATGGCTTGCCTTTTTGAATTTAAACTCATTTCTTGACTCATCTGTTTTGTACATTTATTGTACAAGCAAAACTTTGCAAGAAATAATAAAACCCTTCCATTTTCTTCAATGGAATAACCAAACTTTTTCCGGAGCCTATACGTAAACTTAGTATGGGAAATCTCTTTTAACTTTGAACTTGTCTCTTGTAAGGATCTTCGTGTCTATGAGTGTCAGGATAGAGGGAAAAAAGTGAAGAGTTTGTTCTTTGAGTCATTACTACATTTCTAAAATGTGGCAATACTTTGGAATTAATTGAAATTTCAAGAATGAAGCCTGCTTCAATGTTAACCTCTCATAGTGTTAGATTTTTGTTCAGAACAAAAACTCAAACCTTTAAAAAAATTTCAGAAGCTTTTAGAGTATACTTCTTTGAAGAATCTGATTACTTGGTGATTGAATTATAGTAAATCTGGCTAGTGATGGACTGTGAAATGGTAAGTGTCATTGTATCTATATGTAAGAATAGTTAAGACGTGTAACTCCTCAGGATTTTGCTTTTCTCGCTGCAAAGCAGGGGGTACATTTACACAAATGCAGCTTTTATTCTAGCATGACTTTCATGTTCTTTTCAGATATTTTAAAAATAATGACACAATTTACTCACGACAAAAATCATGTTTAGTAGTGAAAATAATAAAGTGCAGTTTTATGACGTGCACAATGATCTCTCTAAAACTGGCCTTGGCATGTCATCCCCAGTGTGGCAGCATGAGAAAGACGGCCTTTAAAAGCTGATTGGGTCAAGAGGGCAGAATCCACTGGATTCATGGATTTTCCTGGGAGGGAAACTGATGGCTTTGTAAGAAGAGGAAAAGAGACCTGAGTTAACACGTTAGCACATTCAGTCCCTCACTATGTGATGCCCTGGACCACCTTGGGATGCCACAGAGAGTCCCCAAAAGCAAGATGGCCCTCACAAGATGCATCCCTTTCACCTTTGACTTCCCAACTTTCATAACTGTACGAAATACACTTCTTTATAAATTTCTCAGTTTCAGATATTCTGTTATAAGCAACACAAAGCATACATTTCGTTACACACAAGGCAGTATGTGTAATAAAATAGGAAGTGCATAAAATATAGAAAATATATCGGGTAGAATGAAAATGATTTAACTGTTTACCTTTTCCTAACTCAAGAGGATCTATAGCCACTATGATTAAGACAACATTCTCTCTTATCATTCTATTTGTTTGTTTGTAAATTTCTCATATCATCTCATCCCATATTGTGTGAACTCTATTTTTTCTTACTTATTGATCTTATTACTAGTTTCTCTTCTCCCCCACTTATTTTATTTTAAAGATGTGGGCTACAAGCCAGGATCAGGTACATAGATGATCCCTGATTTAGGATTAGGTACTGTTACTAAGGGTATGTCCCGCCCCTCTCTCCCTCCCCTGGAAGTGTCCCCTCCTGCTGATCACTTTCTTGTAGTATTGTGACTAATGTTCAGGACCCATTTATGAGTGAGAACATGTGGTATTCAGTTCTTTGTTTCTGTGATAGATCACTGAGTATGACAGACCCTAAATTTATCTAATTTGCTGCCAAGTCCATAATTTTGTCCATCTTTATGGCTGAAGAAGATTCTATTGTGTATATGTACCACACTATTAGTTTTTTAATCAGGTCAGTCCGATCTTGATGGGCAGCATGGTTGATTCCATGCTTATGCTATTGTGCATAGTGCTGCAATAGTCATGTGTGTGTAGGTATCTTTTGTGTAGAGTGTTTTGAGTACCTCAGGGTATATTCAAGAAGGGGGATTGCTGGGTCATATGAAAGGTCAATTTCTAGATCTTTTAAAAATTGCAACCTGTTTTCCATAGAGATTGTATGAGTTTACATCCCCATCAACAGTGTAGAAGTGTTCCCATTTCTTTGCATCCTTGTCAGCATCTGTTGTTTTTTGATTTATGAATGATGGCCATACTTACTGGAGTTAGGTGGCATCTCAATGTGGTTTTGATTTGCATTTCTCTGATGATTAGTGAGGATGGCATTTTTTCATGTATCTGTTGGGTGTTATGTATGTCTTCTTTTGAGAAGTGTCTATTCATGTCTTTTGCACACTTTTTTTTTTTTTTAAAGATGTAGGGTGCAATCCAGGATTAGTTATACAAATGGTCATTGTACAGGTAAAGTTTCAGTCTGACTTTGTTTCCCATTTCACCTGGTTTTCGATAAGGTACCCTTATTGATGACGTCCCTCCCCACCCCCGCAGTGTCCCACTACTGCCAATCCCTTTCTTACAGTTTTATGATAATTGTTCGGGGACTGCTTTTGAGTGAGAACATGCGGTACACAGTTCTTTGTTTCTGTGACAGATCACTGAATATTATAGACTCTAAATCCATCCGAGTTGCTGCAAAGTGCATAATTTTATCCTTCTTTATGGCCGCTTAATATTTCATCACGTATATGTACCACAATTTTTGTTTGTTTGTTTTTGAGTTGAAGTCTCACTCTGTTGCCCAGGCTGGAATGCAGTGGCATACTCACGGCCACCTCAGCATTGACCTGTTGGGCTCCGGTGATACTTCCACCTCAACCTTCCAAGTAACCGGAACTACAGGCACACACTCCCATGCCCGGCTAATTTTTGATTTATTGTAGAGATGAGGTCTCTCCAAGTTGCTTGGGTTGGTCTCGAACCTGCGGGCTCAGGCAATCCACTCAGGCCTTGGCCTCCCAAAGTGCCGGAATTATAGGCTGAGTCACTGAGCCCAGCCCACAATTTTTTATCCAGTCTACTTTCAATGGGAAGCACGGTTGGTTCTATGTTTTTGCAGTTGTGAATAGTATTGCAATAGACATGCATGTGCAGGTATCTTTTTGTAGAATGATTTGAGTTCCTCTGGGTATACTCCCAGAATGGGGATTGCCGGTTCATATGGAAGGTCAATTTTTAGATCTTTTAGGAATTGTCACACTATTTTACACAGAAGTTGTACCAGTTTACATTTCCACCGACAATATATATTTTTTTCCATTCTGTAGGTTGTCTCCTCACTCTCTGGATGATTTCTTTGGCTTCGCAGCAGCTTTTCAGTTTGTGAGGTTCCACTTGTCTATCTTATCTCTTATGACATGGGCATTTGGGGTTTTGATCAGGAATTGGTTGCCAGTTCCTATCTCCATAAGGGTGTCTTCTGCATTTTCTAAGGTTCTTAAAGTTTGTGGTTTTACATTTAAGCCTTTCATCCATTTTTGTGTATGGTGATAGGTAGGGGTCTTGCTTTAATCTTCTGCCTGCGGTGAGCCAGTTTTCCCAGCACCATTTACTGATTAAATTCTCCTCTCTCCAGTGGTTGTGAGTGGAGGCTTTGTGGAAGATGAGTTGGTTGAGAAACTGAGGTTTTGCTTCCAGAATCTCTATCTTGTTCCATTGGTCTATATTCTTGCTCTTGTACCAATTCCAGGCTGTTTTGGTTATTGTAGCCTTATAACAATGTTTAAAGTCTGGAAATGTGATATCTCCCCCTTTGTTTCTTTTGCTAAGGATTGTTTTGGCTATTCGTGGTCGTTTAGGTTTCCTTATAAATTTCTGTATTGTCGTTTCCTGGTCTGAGAAGAATGATGTTGGTAATACAATGGGTATTGCATTAAAAAAACGATGGTTAGATGCCACGAAGTAGATGACAATGCTTTAACCATACGCAGGTTGTCAGGCCCAAAAGCCGTTTCCAGCCTTGTCAAGAGGAGTGCTAGCCATCTCTCCTTTCATACAACACTCTTATTACTAGTTTTATTATTTGCTGCTTCCTTACTCAATATCAGCCTTAGTATAAAAGTCAGCAATTAATTCATTTCAAGAAAAATCCCTTTTCATCTTGGCAATAATTTTGTGCTGCTGGAATATCAGATTAAGCAATTTAAAAATAAGCTGTGGTTTCCTTCTTTAATGCTTAATTTCTCTAGCCTTTCCAATTTGTGTACTTTGTTTATGGATTTTCTGAAGTACCTGATTCTTTCGGAATCCTTCTTCCACATTCTGTGGGTTAGGAAGATAGGAGTGCCTGGTATTACCCCCGACTTTCTTTCAAATTCTAGACTGGATTATTTTAAAGCAAACCCAGATAGCATTAAATTTTACTCTTATATAAGCATGCCTCTCTAAAATATATATATTTTAAATAAGTTAACCCAAATCCCATCGTTATACCTAAACATAGAAAACACTTCCTTAATACCACCTAATATATATTTGCATTCACAAGTCTGCATTCATCTCCTAAATGCCTTTTAGTACTTTGTTCTTGCCTATCAGGGTCTGAAAAAGGAACCGCAGATTTCATTTATTTTATATATCTCTTAGGCTCCTTTAGTCTACAAAATTGTTTCTTTTTAAAATTATTTATTTTAAACAAAAAATGCTTTTTGCTTCATTTACCTTATATATAATTTCCATTTGGGGTTTAGCTAATTGTATCTCTCTGCTATCATTGAGTTTACTTCTCTAATCCCTATATTTCTTATAAATAAATTAAATCAAAGGGCTTGATCAGATTCCATTTTGAATTTTAAAAAATATTTTAAGAGACACAAAATACCTGGTTATCTGTCATTTTTTCATTTTTTAGTCAAAAAGTTCCATGTCAGCTTTTCACTTAATATTTTAGAAGCCATAGAAGTTCATTGGCAACACTCATTATATCATCATGTGATACCATATAGTGATGTTCCAACATTATTATTTTTGCTGTGTATTTCAGCTGTGATTTTTTCCACATACAAAAAAAGCTTTATTCATTAACTATTTGGTTGCCCTTAAATATATTTGTGCACTGAATGAATAAGAAATACTTCATACTCTACTTCTATTTATCAGTTTCCAGAATAATGCAGTTTTTTGCCCTAGCAAGCTTCAGAGGTGATCAATGAAGTCTTTCAAATTATTATGATCTCGAGCCAGGTTCGGTGGCTCAGCCTGTAACCCCGCGCTTTAGGAGGCTGAGGTGAGTGGATTATCTGAGTCTGCGGGTTCGAGACCCACCTGGGCAATTTGGCGAGACCTCATCTCTACAATAAATCAAAAATGAGCCGGGCGTGGTAGTGCGTGCCTGTAGTTCCAGCTCCTTGGAAGGCTGAGGCGGAAGGATTGCCGGAGCCCAGCAGGTTGAGGCTGCGGTGGCCGGGAGTGGCCACTGCACTCCAGTCTGGGTGACAGAGTGAGACCTCAACTCAAAAAAAAAAAAAAAATTATTATGATCTCATGAATTTTTAAAATGTTTCTAATGATTATTGCAGTTATTATATTTTTTGATGTTTAAATCCAACTGTCTTCAACTGGTGGAATTCCCTTTTCTTTTATTCCTGCGACCTTCCAGAGAAATCTTATAATTTTCAATGGTTTCTTTTTGCTACATTTTGGTGTGAAAAATATTTTCAGGCTTATCTTATACAGTTTTTATCACAGGGTAGAATCTGCCATTTCTCCAAGAAGCCTTGGTTTATTTTACTATGATGTGGTATTTGGAGACCACAATCTGGGTTCCCTTTGTCTTGATTTTCCATTGCTTCTAGACCTTTTCAGCTTGCCAGCTAGAAATCATATTTTTGTTCGGTAAGAGAAAATAAACACACAAGAATTCATACATTGGCTGACATTAAAATTTAAAAGTACTGGGTTTCTTTGCTTTTTTATTTTATTCTCTTTGTTCTTACTGCAAAACATTTTATTTCCTAACAGCACAAATAATTATTTTCTATCACCTATCTATCATCTATCTATCATCTATCCATATACACATCTTTAACATAATAGTACCAATATTATTAGTATTAATATAGTTAAAAATTGCTGTTTAATCTTTTGTTTCAGTTTTTTAAAGCTTAATATATCCCAGTGAGGATGTATAGTCAAATTACTATATTTTAAGATGAGTTCAAAGCAATTCTTGCATGGTTAAGCCATCAAGTTGATACACAATTTAGTTTAGTTTTATTTTCTTTATTATTTTAAGGAATGTTTTGTTAATTTAGATTTAATTTCATTTTATAGTTATGCAAAATAATACAAAATCTCTAATTTCTAATTCTTGAAAGAAGTTACACCCGGAAAAGTGTGACTTCCATTTATTTCTTTTTGTTTCTATTTTCTACTCTGTATATAATAATTTTCACTAGCTTTTTGTTTCTACTCTCATTTATAAAGCAGGAGCATTTAATATATATATGTACAGATACCTGTAAATTTACTTCTTTATATCTATAAATTTTACCTCCTTTCAGAGATAAAGGTAGCATAATAATAACATTGGTCTGCATCTTTAAGGTATATTTTAACGATTAATTATAGCCATGGATAAAAACCTTTTGCATTATGTGTAGAGCTATATAATACTCAAAACCATAGGTATTCCAGAGTTCAGCCAATCTCTTGTAAATAATATTTCTATTATTTCTCTTTTTTTTTTGAAAAATGGGACAAAAATAAGTAGCTTTGTTCATATGCCACTTCAAAATTTTGCCAAATAACTTTGGCAGACATTTCTGTTGTGTAAAAAGACAAATCAATAGGTATTTTTTTCGATACTGCAAATTCCTTTTAATGGATATCATACTACTATGTATTTCTACCAGCAATGCATAAGCTTCCCCACAATCTCACTCATAGATCATATTGGCAATCTTCATATACCCCCTTTAAAAAGAACATTTATTTTGATTATATTGAGAATTCAAATGAGTCTTACTTATGGACAAAATCCATTTCAGGCCACCTTTTCTGTAATAACTTTAAAGATTTCAGTTGCCTTTAGAGGCTCAACAGGCATATCACTTTGACAGTGATAGTGACTTTTGAAAAGGGTTTATCGAATCATTTGGGCATCTTCCAGGTTAACCTCACTGGGAGGAGTGATAACCCTTGAAGAGATATGGCATATTAGTTTACTTGATTTCAGAAGGCCTCAACATCTATGGAGACTTTGAGGAATTGATACTATGTGGTAACCTTGATGTGCCATGAAGTCTACATCAGTAATATTTTCTAAGTTCCTAGAGTGGAATCTCTTAGGTGAATTCCTAGTTACCTCTATTTAAAGAGATAATCAGGGAATAGCTTTATCCCATAAATGAACATGTACAAAAGCCTACAGAGTCAGATTATTAGGAATTTTTTATATAGAATGCTAATCTTTGGCCATCATTAGTGCCCTCATCACTATAAGATATGCAAGTCATGCTTTATTCATCTGTGTCATGACCCGTTCTCCTAGGAAGCATCTCAGAACAACAGAGTCACTGGACGGTTAAAGAGTGTGGATGACAACAGTTAACCACCACAGTGCACCTGTCAGATGTCCAGCTGGCTCACATATCACTGAACATAAGGCTGATTGGCTTTCTGCCCAGAGATTCTAGTGTATCCTGAATGGTGCCATATTGACAATTATGGATATGCAAAATTGTTCACACATTTAAGGTTAAGAGCGACTTATTTTGAGCTCATATCTTTATGTGATTCATTTGATGGCATATAGGGTCATTTGGAGTCTAGTCCCTGGAGGCAAAAATTGCTGCAGCAACTAACTTGTTCTAAATTATGGTTGCTGTTCAAATACTTTAAAAATTAATTATCCTTCTAAATTTTGGCCATGGTTTATTCAAGGAACATTAGAAAATAATATAAATTAGCATCTAAGCTATAAAGAATAAACACGTTGATCAGAGCTGGATGGGACAATGATGAATTATTTCTTCTGAAAGCATCAATGCCTGTTTGGTAATGATATGTTTAAAATAAAATAACAGAGCGAAACTAAATAATTGAATCATTCTTCTGTAAATCCTGTAAGGGTATTCTCAATCAAACAATTAACTATTTTTAAAATTTCAAATTGAAGATAAGTACCACAATGTACTGTGGTGATGTTATTTTTTTGTTCATTACAGTCATTCTAGACAGGGTCTTTATTCTATGTATTTAAGATAAAAACTCATATTTTATTTACTTGAATATTAAATAATCAGTTTATTTTTTTGTAACAGAACAATTTTCTGCCATGTTATCTCTTGTGTTAGAAACTTATGGTACTTTGGGGCATTCTAAGAATAGATTTATTGAATACATTTTTTTTAAAGAAACCCCAGATATTACGAGACATACTTAGGATCTACTTAAGTGAGTAAAGGTCACATTTATTCTGTATTTTTAGAAGCAAATGCATTTTCAACTACACATATAGAATGTTCATTGAATTAATTGTTGCAATTATGCATAACTAAAAATCCTCAACAAGATTCTAGCAAATCGGATCCAAAAATACATCTCAAAAATCATCGACCATGACCAAGTAGTTCATGCCCAGGATGCAGGGCTGGTTCAACCATTGCAAGACCATAAACATAATTAAATACATCAAGAGATGTAAAATCAAGAACCGCATGATTATATCATTAGATGCAGAAGAAGCTCTTGATAAAACCCAGCATCCCTTCTTGATAAAAACTCTTAAACACCTAGGTATAGAAGGAACATACCCCAAAATAGTAAGTACCATTTATGATAAACCCACAGCTAACATATTGCAAAATGGACAGAAACTGGAAACATTTCCTCAGAAACTGGAACAAGAAAAGGCTGCCCACTCTCACCCCTCTTGTCCAATATTGTGTTTGAAGTCCTAGTGAGGGAAATTAGACAAGAGAAGGAAATCAGGGGCATCCAAATAGAAAAAAAGGAAGCCAAGTTACCCCTCTTTGCTGAAGATATGATCCTATACCTTGAAAATCCAAGAAAATCTGTCAATAACCTGCTTGCACTGATAAAGGACTTTGGCAATGTCTCAGGATACAAAATAAATGTGCAAAAGACAGTGGCATTCCTATACACCAACAACAAACAGGCAGAGACCCAAATTAAAAGCATAATCCCATTCACAATAGCCACCAAAAAAATGAAATACCTCGACATCTTCCTAACCAGAGAAGAGAAAGATCTTTACAATGAGAACTACAAAACACTGCTCAAAGAAATCTAAGAAGACACAAACAAATGGAAAAATAGTCCATGCTCATGGATAAGAATAATTAACATTGTTAAAATGTCCATCTTACCAAAGGCAATCTACAGATTCAACGTAACACACATTAAATTACCAACAACATTCTTCTCAGACCTGGAAATGACAATACAGAAATTTATATGGAAACATAAACGACCACGAATAACCAAAACAATCCTTAGTAAAAGAAACAAAGCAGGAGGTATCACACTTCCGGACTTCAAACTTTACTATAAGGCAACAGTAATAAAAACAACCTGGTATTTGTACACGAACAGGCATATAGACCAATGAAACAGGATAGAGATTCCGAAAGCAAAGCCTCAATTTCTCAACCAACTCATCTTTGACAAACAACAACCACTGGAAGAGGAGAACCTAGTCAGTAAATTTTGACAAACAACAACCATCGGGAAAGGAGAACATATTCAGTAAATGGTACTGGGAAAACTGACTGACCACATGCAGAAGGTTGAAACAACACCCCTACCTATCCCCATTCACAAAAATTAACTCTAAATGAATCAAAGACCTAAACTTCAAACTATAAGAATCTTAGAAAACGTAGGAGACACCCTTATGGAAATTGAAACTAGCAACCAATTCCTGATCAGAACCCTAAGTGCCCATACCATAAGAAATAAGATAGAAAAGTGGGAACTCATCAAACTAACGAGCTTCTGCAAAGCAAAGGAAACCATCAAGGGAGCAGGGAGACAGCCCACAGAATGGGAAAAAATATTTGCCAACTATATATCTCACAAAGGCCTAACATCTAGGATCTACAAGGAACTCAAATGCGCCAGAAGGAAAAAAACATTCTCATTAAAAAGTGGACAAAAGACATGAATAGAAACTTCTCAAAAGAGGATATACGGGCAGCCAACAGACATATGAAAAAGTGCTCAGCCTCACTCATCAGAAAAATGCAAATCAAAACCACATTGAGATAACACCTAACTCGAGTAAGAATGGCCATCCTTAATAAAACAAACAACACCACATACTGGCGAAGATGTGGAGAAAAAGGAATGCTTCTACACTGATGGTGGGAATGCAAACTAGTGCAACCTCTTTGAAAGACAGTGTGGCGATTTCTGAGAGAGCTAGAAATTGACCTTCCATATGATCCAACTATTCCACTATTGGTAATATACCCGGAGGAACTCAAATCATTCTACAAAAAAGATATCTGCACACATGTTTGTTGCAGCTCTATTCACCATAGCAAAAACATGGACCCAATCACGCTGCCCATCGAAGCTGGACTCAATAAAATTAAAATGTGGTACATATACACAATGGAATATTATGCAGTCTTAAAGAAGGACAGACATATGGACTTCACAGCAACTTGGAAGTTGGATTTGGAGTTGATCATACTCAGTGATTTATCACAGACAAAGAATAGAGTACCATATGTTCTCATTCATAAGTGGACCTTTAACAATTATAATACTATAAGAAAGGGATTGGCAGTATTGGAAACTGTCAGGGGAGAGGGGATGGGATTGGCAGTTGAGGAAACTGCTAGGGGAGGAAGGGGCATACCTCATCAACAAGGGTACCTGCATAATCAACGTTTGTATACCTAACCCTGTATTGTACCCCACATCTTTATAATTTAAAAAATTGTCAAAAAAAGGAATTATGCATAACTTTTCCAGATCAGCTGTCACTTGGGTAATATGTTGATAAAAATATGATGGCATAAAATAATTTAAGTAAAAATTGTAAATGCCTTTTTGATTTTCTCCTTGAATATTTTGTCATTATTCAAAGAACATCTGTTCTATTTCTAAGAGCAACACTGAACTAATAACGTATAATCATATTTTTTAATTTTAACTTACGTCACTTCTAATGAGTTCTTAGCCTACAAGATTATTTCAGTTCACTTAGAGTTTTTATAAATTTTATTGATTTTGTATCCTCTTTCTATTTATACATGTGATTTTTCCAAATTCCCTCTATCACAATTTCAATATGTAACATTTATACTCTGTTTATATTCTACTGGTTGTGAAGGTGTTACCTGCTGCTGACTTCAGATGAATCCTTGACAATTCACTAAATCTTGTGGAACATTTACCTCTTATAAACACTTAGAAAAAGTACAGGGAAATTCCAAAATGAAGACTCTTTCAAATACCTTATAGATATAAAATGAAGGGTTTTATTGTAATTATAAAAGGCATCTAAATACTTCTATTTGCGTTCTTCTTAGTCTTTTTTCTTTCAAGAGGAGAGGCCATTCTTCTTAGCTTTCTAGAACCACATTTAACTAAACTTAGCTTGAACATGGAGGCATTCGATTTAGGTGAGCTAATCATGCTATTGGAGCATGAATTTGTTTCTCACTAACTGAAAATTTGAATTTTTTCCCTTTCGTCTTATTATTGTTTTTAAAAAATGCTTTAAAAGCCAAATTTCTTAAAAAAACCATTGATCTAAAACCAAGCTTTCTAGTTAATGGCCCTCCACTCTATTTATTATTGTTATTTTTTCATTTTACTTCTTGTCAAAATGACATGCTGGTACTTTTAAGACATCATTACTGCTTTTTATTGGCTGGAAGATTTTTGAAAATGTTTTAAACCAATCAATTGTATATCTTGAAGCATATTGCATATTCCTGTATTTTGCATTCTATATCTTTAACTGATTGTAAATAGATCCGACATACCAATTAACTATACTTATGCATAAAGTATTGATTGAGTGAAAGTCCTTCCGTTTGTATGTATTGCAGGTAAAATATTTAGAAAAGATATGTAAAACAAAATATGTGAAGGTATTCACACATGTTTTCTTCTTTGGAGTATAAAAATATATATGTGATATTAATGAAAAAAATAATGTGGTAAAGTGAAGGCATACTCCCAAATTCTTTGCTCAGACATGATTCCACATCCTTATCATCACTTCAATAGTGGAATATTGTATTTCTCCATTCTTTGACTTTGAACTTTGGCCAATGGCCCGAGACAGTAGTGACAGTATGGCTGCATCAATTCTAGACCTCAAAAGGCTTCCTGTTTTTCTACTTTTTCTCTGACTAGTCTTTTGGCCTACTGTCAGTTCATTATAATTAATAAGCTAATGGAGTTTATATTTCCTGGTTTTACCACATACCACATGACCCAGATGCTGGGGCATCAGCCTGGGGACGACCCTCTGAAGAGTTGCAAGAGTTTTTGAGCCAATGGCTATTGTATGGTGCTGTATTATTTATGTCAATAGAAAGCATGTGTCTCAAAACCAGGGGGCTGGGAAAAGTATCCATTTGGATAATTTCTGCTTCCCACTTTTAGTAGCATTTTAGTCTCTACTGAACTAGAGATCCAAATTTTCTTGAAAGAACAATTCTACTAATGGACAAAATAAATATTCCACTAAAACAAAAGCTAAGGCTGCCACCTGGTCATTTGTGTTCCTCATCTCAGTAGCTCAGCAGATAAAGAAGAGAGTCACTATAATGTTGGGCCCTATTAATCCTGATTGTCATGAGGAAATAGCGATTACTATCTGATAAAGGCAGAAAAGTATATCTGGGACTTGAGAATCACTCTTTTTAATATGAAAGCATTCATGTATTTAAAAAAGATATGGATTGGGGTTTGTATCTGACCTTAGTACATGAAAGAATACAATAAGTCAGGTTTTTATGGTCTTCAAATTAATATGCACAAAGTCAACAGCATAAGAAAAGCAATAAAGATAAATAATATCTTACACTTAAAAAGAACATTGCAAACTAGAGGGTATTTCCCCAAGGAGACTCTAGTTTGAGTCTCAAGACTCACAATGACGCCTGAAGTTGACATTATTCTAACCTCTAACAAAGAGTGAAAGAGGAAATTTATGTCAATTAATATGACTAAAACATATCTAGAAAAGAGAAATTAGTACATTTCCACTCAGGAATATAAATTCTACTGTTTACAAATAGTCAACTATTTATCCTAATAATCCATGTGGTGTTTTATTATTAATATTTAACTTTTTTCTGATTGAATTAACTAACAACTCCTGGAAAGCCAATTAAAATTAAAGTGAAAATATTTAATCAATAGGCACTTTTATTTTAAAAATCTTAAGGTATAATTAGATCACTAAATATCTAAAATAAAGTATCAGATTTAAAGCAGATCAAGAAGTGATATATATGTGTGCCATCATAATTTTAAAATGATAATGATCTGTTAGACATTTTTTAAATCTCAGAAACAAAGTAATTTTCATAAAGTATATGGATAAAACTATAAAATAAATTACAACTAAATGTATATATGTCTTAGACTAGTGTTTTATTAAATAAATTCCATTTTTTAAATTATAAAAGTTAAAATATAAAAGCTGGAATGATGAGTATATTCAATTTATTTTTAATTATATTTGAAACAACACCTATGTCAGTTATATACTAATTTAATTTTGAAGTAACAATATTAACTTCAGAAAATATATTACTTATTTATTTTTTCAGGCTACAATTAACATATAACTAAATTTGAGTTTTGAAATTCAGCAAGAAAATATTGTATCTCCCACTTTCTCAACTGACAGAATGATTTAGCAAATATAGTTTAAGAATTTGTTAAATTTGCATTAATTTTTTATTCAAAAGACTTTTTCAAATATTTATATAATTTAAGATGCCATTTTGCAACTGCTTATGTGTTTTTGTCTTAAAATACATTTGTAATAACTGTGTAATTCTTCTTTCAAAATTGTACAGACTTGAAACTGAAATCATTAGCACTTATCTTGGATGCAGCTCTTTCTAATAATGAAGATAATTTAAAATTTAGAGACTAGTACTTGGAAAAAGTGTTTGAATGAAATGCCAGATATTTGTTGTTTCCCTAAATTTCATTTTGTTTTGATAAAGCATGGAATTTGAAGTCAGGAATACATTTGCATTTTACCTGTGCTACTTGGTTGGTAACCAGTTAGGGACTAGATTCTTAAAAGTTATTTAGCCTCAGCCTTCTTTTTGGAAATTAAAAAAATCATGGCATCTAATTTATAGACTTGTAGAAAATAAATAGAAAAAAACGATTAAAGTATCAATTAGTGTTGCACATAAGAAAATGTTTATTGACTTTTATTTAACAGGATTTTAAAGGATATTGGTAATGTATTTCACTGTTACACATTTATCATATTTCCTTCTCTTCAAACTTTCCTAAATTGGAAAACAGCGTTTTGAAAAAAACAGATATGACAAATAATAAATATTGAGCAAATATTATATCAGAACTGCAGAAAATTTGTTGTAACAGAGCAAATCACAGACAATTGTTATAAAGTGAGAAAGTTTAAAATTAAATGGCGTAATTAATTTATAGATTTCTGAATGACTGATAAAAGATACCTAGGCTTTGAAATTAGCATCATGGAAATAATCATGACTTTTTTTTTTTTTTTGGAGTCAAAATGCAGGTCAGGAAACAGATCAATTTAATAGTTTGTATTGCAATTGAAATTCATAAGATAAATTATTCGCTGATCAATAACAATAAATATTTGTCTTGTCCTGGATGACTTCAATGTATTCATCTTATTGGCACCATGACTAACCCCAAATTGAGACAGACTGCAGGCCTATAGAGAGAACAAAACCTTAGCATATGCCTGCCTAGGACAGAAACTGCAGATCACTGTAAACTGGACTTGTGAATTACTAAAGTCTGACTAAGACTTAGTGTGAGCACTAGAAATCACTAAAATCTACAGATAGGAAGAAGTTCAAATTCTTTTGCAGGCTTTTCATTTGGGAATACCGTAAGCAGTCTATAGGGAAGATCAAAGAGAATTCTGAGAAATCTCATCTGAGGAGTTGGCAATGAGAAAGGAACAGTGGTCACTGTTGAAAATGTACCTAGACTCATCTTCTTTCTCTCTCCGATGGTACAAAGCTACATGGAGAATAGAATCAAACTTCTAAGGGCACTGGTGGAAATTCACCACAGCTGATGAATACAACAGGAAGGGGGATCGAGGGAAAAGGCGGAAGAAATTCTTCCACTGAGGAAGATTCAGGAATATGTGCCAGGTTCAGCATTACATCTAGAGAAGAGAGTGGGACACTTGTGAAGACTGTTATCTCCAAGACTCCCATGGATGGTGCTGACCTAAGACTGAGGCTTTGTTATAGCATCAGAGAATGCAACTCTATCCCCTCAGGCCTTGACTGAACATTCAGAGTAGAAGACACTCGCGACTGGGAGACCTGAATTTACTATCACACACATCCTAAGTTTCTCTCCAGAAAGCTTAACTAAGTCTTTATTATATATTTCAGCTTTAACTTTTTTAGTATACGGAACTTAGCTTTAATAACTTCCCTAGTCTTTGCTAATTCTAACATATTTACTTGTTCTTGGTATCTATTGGTTTTTTTAAATCCTTATTTGGACACATTGGTTCTAATTTTTTTGTCAGTCTTTTAATATTTGATTCAATACCAGGAATTAAGTATTTTACCTGTTATATCCTAGATATTTTGCACTTGTATAAATATTCTGGAGGTATTATCTGGGGCACATTTTAATTACTTAGTAAAAGTTTGAATATTTTGTATATGTCTTTTTTTTTCTTTTTTCAAATTTTTTATTTATAATTTTTATTTTAAAGATTTGAGACACACTTCAGGATTAGGTATGCAAGTGGTCATTGTACAAGAAAAGTTTGGGCCTCTCTTTGGTCCCTACTTTGCCTAGTTTGAGAACAGGTATCCTTGTTGATGTTATGTACCCCTCCCTCCCCTGGCATTTTCCAGCTACTACCAATCCCTCTATTATGGTATTATCCCTTTCTTATAGTATTATGTTAAATGTTCAGGGTCTGCTTATGGGTGAGCACATGTGATACTCAGTTCTTTGTTTCTATGATAGAACAGGAGTCTTATAAACTCTAAATTCCTCCAAGTTTTATGTGAAGTCCATAATTTTGTCCTTCTTTTTGACTGCATAATATTCTTTTGTGTATCTATACCACATTTTTTTTTTTATCCAGTCCAGTTTCGATGGGCAGCACAGTTGGTTCCATGTTTTTGCTATTGAGAATGTACTGCAATAAACATGCATGGGCAAATATCTTTTTCATGGAATGATTTAAGTTCCTTTGAGTATATTCCCAGTAGAGGGATTGCTAGGTTGTATGGAAGATCAATTTCTAATTCTTTTATAAGTTGTCACACAGTTTTCATAGAAGTTGAACCAGTTTGCATTTCCAACAGCAGTGTAGATGTGTTTCCTTTCCTCTGCATCCTCGCCATCACCTGTTGCTTTTTGTTTAATTAATGATGGTCCTTCTTACTGAGATTAGATGGTTCTCAATGTGGTTTTAATTTGCATATCTCTGATGATTGGTGAGACTAAGCACTTTTATTGTGTCTGTTGGCTGCCCACATGTCCTCTCTGGAGAAGTGTCTATTCATGTATTTTGTCAACTTCTTTTTTTAACTTATATTTTTAAGATGTTGGGTACAATTCAGGGTTAGGTATACAAATAGTCATTGTACAGGTAAAGTTTGGGCCTGATTTTGGTCCCCACTTCACCTGTTTGAGATCAGGTAACCTTATTGATTAAGTGTCCCCTCCCTTCCTCACCTGGCAGTTTCCCACTACTGCCAATCTCTTTCTTATAGCATGATAATTGTTCATGGTCCTCTTATGAGTGAGAACATGTGGTACTCAGTTAATTGTTTCTGTGATAGATCACTGAGTATTATAGACTCTAAATCCACCCAATTTGCTGTGAAGTACATAATTTTGCCCATCTTTATGGCTGTGTAATATTCCATTGTGTATATGTACCACATTTTTTTTAAATCAAGTCCTTTTTTGAGGGGCAGCACGGTTGGTTCCATGTTTTTGGTATTGTGAATAATGCTTCAATAAACATGCGTGTGCAGGTGTCTTTTTCTTAGATTGATTTGAGTTCTTCCAGGTATATTCCCAGAATGGGGATTACTGAGTCGTATGGAAGGTTGATTTTTAAATCTTTTGGGTATCGCCGCACTGTTTTCCACACCCAGAGATTGTACTCGTTTACACTCCCACCAAGAGTGTAGAAGTGTTTCTTTTTCTCCACATCCTCTCCATCATCTGTTGTTTTTTGAGTTCTTGATGATGGCCATCCTGACTGGAGTTAGATGGTATCCCAGTGGGGTTTTGATTTGCATTTTTTTGATGATTAGTGAGGCTGAGCATTTTTTCATGTATCTGTTGGCTGTTCATATGTCTTCTTTTGAGAAGTGTCTATTAATATCTTTTGTCCACTTTTTAATGGGACTGTTTTTTTTTTCCTTTTCAGCATGTTTGAGTTGTTTGTATAATCTATACATGAGGCCTTTTTCAGATATACAGTTGGCAAATATTTTTTCTCATTCTGTGAGCTGTCTCTCAGATCTCTTGATGGTTTCTTTGGCTTTGCAAAAAATCTCCTGCATTTTCTAAGATTCTTATAGTTTGAGGTCTTACGTTTAGGTCTTTGATGATTAAGAATAAAGAAGTTCACCTGTTATGTCCTATATATTTTACACTTAAATAAATATTCTTGAGCTATTTTCTGGGGCACTTTTAAATTACTTGGTAAAAGTTTAATTCTTTGGTGTATGACTTTTAAGATTTGTTAAGCAGGTGAAGTGCTGGACTAGTTATTTCCCTACTACGGTGGCAAGAAGGCCCATGTACTCTGAGTATTGACCATTGAATCCTGAAGTTTTCCAGTTTGGTTGGCGGGAACACAGGAATTGTTACCAGTCCTGTATATGTGAGCCTGGCACTGTAATCTTTTCTGGTCTTTCTTTCTTTGGCTGCAGGTAGTTTGTGAGCATGTGCAGCTGAATACTCTCAGACAACCTCTGCAAGTGTCTGTAGTTCTGTCTCTGTGAAGATCTCTCCTGTAGACTCTGTTGTCTGGAACACTCTGGCTTCCTTGTTTTCTGTAAACCCCCAGCTCAGAAAGTTGGTCAGACTGTACCTTGGTTTGGCTTCCTTGTGCAGCAGTTTTCAAAATGCTCCCAAAAGAATTAACGGAGTCAATTTGTAGGGATCACCTCATTTGTTTTTCATTTCTCAGGAATTATTATTCCTTGTTGCTGATGTCCAGTGTCTTGTAAAAGATTGTTTCATATATTTTTTCACTTTTCTGGTGTTCATGTAGAAAGATAAATCTAATCTCTGTTAATCTTTTGGTCAGAAGCAGGTATCTCCATTACTGTTATTGTCCTCATGAAATGGACAATCTTCAGAGAAGCCAATACATAAATAGCATAATCTGAGAAGCTGATATAATGGAAGACAGGGAGATATTTACAAACAAAAGTCAATGTGATGCCTAATTTTGTGTGTCCATTTAACTTGACACATAGTTACAGAGTGTCCAGATATTTGGTAAAACATTATTTCTGGATGAGTTTTGAGGGTATTTCTAAATGAGACTAACATTTAAATTGATAGGCTTAATAAAACTGATGGCCTTTCCCAATGTGAGTGGACTTTGTTCTCTCTATAGAGTGCCTAAATAGGACAAAAAGGGGAGGAAGAGATAACTTACTCTCTCCTGAGAATTTACTCCTCCTGCCCATGGACTGAGACTTACACTATTGGTATTCCTGGCTCTCAAGTCTTCAGATTCATACAGAAAATACACGATTGGTTCTCTTGTGTCTCCAACTTGCCTTCAGAACAGTGTGGCACTTTTCAGCCTCCATAACTTCTGAACCAATTCCTTTCCTTTTCTTTTCTGTTCAGCTAAAATTTTTCTTTGTTTCCTTCTTTCTTCCTTTTTTCTTTCTTTCTCTGTTTTCTTTCTCTCTCTCTCTCTCTTTTCCCTTCCTTCCTTCCTTCCTTCCTTCCTTCCTTTTTCTTGACAAGGTCTTGATTTGTGTCCTAGACTGGAATG
The DNA here is from genome assembly GCA_963574415.1 of Tarsius wallacei. Lineage (NCBI taxonomy): Eukaryota > Metazoa > Chordata > Mammalia > Primates > Tarsiidae > Tarsius > Tarsius wallacei. Next base: position 11,121 of record CAUYQG010149538.1, on the reverse strand, counting down.
CAGTAACATGATCATAGCTCACTGCAACCTCAAACTCCCAGGCTCAAGTGATCCTCCTACCTCAGCCTGCTGAGTAGCTTAGACTATAAGCACGTATCATCATGCTTGGATGATTTACTTTCAAATTTTTTGTGGACAAAAGTTCTAGTTCTGTGTGTGCAGGATGGTCTCAAATGATCCTCCAGTTTCAGCCTCCTAAAGTGCTGGGATTACAGACTTGAGCCAACATGCCTGGCCCAATTTTTTATAATAAATATTTATCCCTCTTTCTTTCTGGGTCTGTCTACATACTAGAGAAGATATATAAATATATCTCTGACGAACGCTGACTAATACACCTAATACACCTGTGAGAATCTAGTGAGGTAACATGAGTCACAGATTATTATGTAAAAGAAAAAAAAGAACAATTCTTTAAAAATTGCACAAATTCTAGGCTATTCTGAGAAAAGATCTTTGCATGACTGTGACTATAGGATTTTTTCTATGGTACTAGGAGTTGTGTCATAAAATAAGAAGGGGCACAAACCATGAGGTTAACTGTTACTATGTTCCAGTCTTTTTTTTTTATTTATTTTTTATTTTTTTATTGTGATATTGAGGGGTACATTTAAGGGTTAGGTACACAAATAGGTCTCATTCAGGCACCCTTGTTTGTAAGAAGTGTCCCCCCATCCCCAGACAGGTATTTACTGCCATTAATTGCTTCCCCGAATATTTTTTTTTTTAAGTTAAGAAAGAGGGATGTATCGAGAGGACAGAAAAGCTCTCAGAGTGGGAGGGGGAGCCGAGGGAGTTGCCCCTGAATATGTTTTTTAAAAGTTAGTTTATTATTGTCTTCCACCACTCTTGGGTTCTACTGCTTCTGGAGATGTCTGGGTTTTTGTCTGTTTTCCATTTTGCATGACTGAAATAGGAAGCCAGCAAGTGACCCTCGGAGACACTGGGACATGATGTGGAACAATGGTTCTCAGATCAAACAACCCTCCACTTCAAAACATTCTTCCTTTAGCTAATCTCAGTCTCCTGCCTGCTTCATAAGCCATTTTATCTCATCCCAATGGTGAACACAGCAGCCTTAGAAGTGACCTTGTGCCCGCAGCCAGGGAATCTGCTGGAGATGCTCCAGAATCAGCTTCCAGTTCCAGGATCATGTCACCAAGAGAACCACGGTGTCACACAGGCCTACGGTTATGTTCATTGTGCCAAAGTCCTGAAGTTAACAGAAAACTCTCAGAGCCCTGGTATACTGAGTGATAAAGTAGAGAAAACCAGCTCTCTACAGAGTTATGTAGGAGAGTAGAATAATAAAGATCAGCACATCAAGGTGGATGGCAGATGTTCAACAACCATGATCATTATTATCAGACTGGGGCCTCCCCTCTGCCACAGGCCCTGGAGAGGGTCACAGGAGCACAGAACCCTCCCCTGGCCTTGTTCTGGGAAGTGAGTCATTTCACAGTCCTCAGGGTCAAACCCTCCCAGAGACCTCAGGCTCCTGTCTAGAGCAAAGTCTCACCTCCTTACATGCATGTGGGGCCCTTTCTCACCTCCAGGGAGAGGGACTTTGTCCCATGAGGGAGTCTGAGGCCCAGGGCAACATGCGTGGCTTTGAAACAACCTAGGTTTAAAATATGCCTCTTCCAGACTAGGGCATGTGATTTGGGATACGCAGGTTAACCTTCCCAATGCAAGGAGTTCACTGTGATGTGGACGGAATCCTGGAAAGCTAACTCAGGCAATGCCTACAGGACTTAGATCAGGGCACTGAGCTCAGCCAGCACTCGCTAACTGTTGGTGCTGCTAGTGTTATGGAGACTCCCCTCCTCCCAAGTTGCTCCCCCGGTCCAAATCACAGCTGTGCTGACTACCCCTTCTTTCTCAACCCCACTGCGCCATTGCCCACATGCTCAGATGGTGCTGCCTGCTTAAAATGACCTTTTGCTCCAGCCTTGGGGTCTGCCTGGAAGACAGCAACTAGTCTTTAAGATTCAGGCCAACAAGGTGGTCCGTGAAATGTCAGGTGATTTCCCTCCAGCGTCCTGGAAACAGCACATGCCCAATGTCCCCACTGGCTCCCAGGGAAGGATGATCTCAGCCTCGTCCACCCGTCTCCTCTACCTAGTGTATGTTTAACACTAAATTGCTACCTCGGGAAGAAAAGTTAGACAACCAACTTATCAATCAGTGTTCACACTCTGATCAGTGTTTATGTCACATTTTCCCTAGCATTTTGCATCTGTGTATATTTTCACCATATTTTGCATCTTGAAATAATAAATCACAATTGCTTTGTATTTTAATACACAATGAGACCCTTCCTCACCTCCAGGGAGAGGGCCTTTGTCCCATGGGGGAGTCTGAGGCCCAGGGCAACATGCTTGGCTTTAGAACAACCTAGGTTCCCTTAGCGCACTTTAAATTATAAAATCAAGTAGTATGCTCTGGTATGGTTTTAGAATGATGGGTGACAGCCACATGATGGGGACTGGTGAGCAACTTGGAGACATCAGATCGCTTTAAACAAAATGCAAACATATTGCTTCCCATGGGCTTTCGGCCAGATGAGTTTTATGACCATTATAGAACAAGAACATTAATAATAGTGGAAGTCAACAGAAATCTTTTTATCTGCCAAATATCATTTTTAAACCTAGTGTTCCATTTAAGGATCACAAAATGATATGAATTAACTATGATTATTCCTATTTCATGAATATGCTCATGGAGGCTCAGAGATGTTAATTAATTTAGCCAAGGTACACACCTGAAAATTGACAAAGGCAGGATCTTATTCTATGCCTGAAGGCTTGCAAAACTCATTCCGGCCTGTGCTGCTTGATTTAGAATTACAATTCCAAAAGAATAAACCTCCATTCATAAAGCCATCCGGGGACAGAGAGTTGTGATCATGCAGCCTCTCCTGCTGCTGCGTCCTGTGGACTCGACGGCTGCACCATGACCCACTCACACCAAAAGCCATGTCTTCTCGCGTGCACGCCACCTCCCCAGGTCTCAGGTTTGCATCAGTAACATGAGGACATTAATAGCATCTATCTTGTAGGCTGTTCGGATTAATAAGTAAATCTATTTCCAGTGCTGGAACCCGTCCTGACAAATAAACATTTGCAATTACATTGAGTAGTGCACGCCGTAGATCAGCAGTGTCAACTAATTAGATCAAACGTCAATGTCAGCACACACACTTGCACACACACACCAAGTGTTGCCAGATCTATAATCCAAACACAAATGATTGCTAGGCTAATTACATATTGGCCATTTCCCCCTTGTAGCTATTTTACATATTCCATGAATTAAAATTATTCTGGGGCCTCCCCTCCCACGAGCCTCCGCCTTGGGTACAGGTGCCTCCCCACCTTCATGTCCAGGGCCCGCCCTAAGACGCCCGGCCCTCTCTGCCCCATTCTCAGAGTCCGGTAACCTTGTGGCCCTGTCCCACTCTCACAAGTCACCTCCAGGGAATCCCACTAGAATGTGATTTGTAACATCTCAGCTCTTCCCAAAAGTGCTTCAATTTTTCCCACTGCTGGTGGCACGGACATGTTCCCCATGCAGATGGTGACATACATCCAAGAACAAAGTCCCAGCATGCTCTAACCCTGACGTTCCATACTCCACAGTGTACATGAGCCGCTCCACATTCTGTGAAGCGTGTCCCCACATGCCCCTGCCCAAGGCACCTTCCTGTGGACTAGCAGCACCTATTCCCCGGCTCCGTGTTTTGGGGCAGCGCCAACCCTGATGGAAGGGCAGATTCAGTGATCCACAGGAGCTAAATGCCCATTTGCTATGCAGAGGTCACAGGATGATGGAGAGGGCAATGCATACCTTCTTTCTTCCTATGAGCACAATTCTATTGAGACCACAAGAGCCAGCATCTCACATAGATGCCATGTGTGTGAAAAGACACAGTTCACTTAGCCACAAGCAGTCAGGATCTCACTTCTCTGCACTTGTCCTAATAAGGACAGTGCAGTCCCCCATACCCCTGCTGAGAGATTGCTGGGTTCCTATGGGGCTTGGGATGCCATAAGAGGGATGACCACATGCAGGAGGTGGTGATCCCACATAGCTTATTATGTCACATGCAGAAAACTAAACAGAAATGCTCCTAAACTGAGGATCAACTCCTCAGCCAGAACTATCTATCAGACAATGACGCCTTCCCATCCCAGTCTGCAGGCTCCATCTCCATGGGGGCTTCAGGAGGCCCTATGTCTGCAATCCCACTTTTCCCACTCAACCCTGATTATCCTGTGGTATGCATGGTCACCTGAAATGTTAACTTCTATAGACTATTCACATACAAGGAGCAGGAAAATACATCCTGGGCTTACATGGAAGATGAAGTCATCTGCATGACTACCATGGGCACAGAGGAGTGTGTGATGCCCACGCCTCCTCCTCTCTGGCCTCCTCACTGGTCTCTGCCTCCCGTGATGTATCCGTGGGGGCTTCCTCATGAGTGCTCTCTCATCACACTGCAGCCCATTGTGGGGAGGCAATGTTACTTTAATATTGTACTTGTGTTACTTCAATATTGTACATTTACATTCCTCTCATTGTTAAAGATCAAACAGTGCAATCAAAAGGTATATTAGTTTCTCTACAGACCACAGACATAACTATTGCTTCACACACCATGTGCATGTGTTTGTATGTTAGACTGTGGCTGCCTAATCCATGCCAATAGAAATCAGAAGAGTGACAGCCCATTTCAATAATAAGTAAATAAATAAATAAATAAATCAGAAGAGTTCTTCTGGTGGCCAGGGCCTAACTAGGACAAGCCAGGAGGGAATCTTCTGGAGTAGAAGAGTTCATCTCATTGTCGTGTGTAGGTTACATGAGCACCTGCATAACCAATATCTGGGCATTTTGATGTATGTAAATCCCAAGTCGATTTAAAAAACAAATCTGGCTTTATCAGAAAGAAGTATAATTGAGGTCCTCAGTTTGGATAAAAAGCTCATGTCATTGTGAAGGCATATCAGTTTTGACTTATTTGTTCAGCTTTGTGGAATTGATACAAATAAAACTTTGTGGAATTGATACAAATATAATATGTTTCCCCATTCAAATAAAGTCAAATTATATTATGTGTTCACTTTAATTGGCTAGTATAAAACACCAAGTACTCTAATTGCATTTACTCAAACAGCATCCAATCTTTATTTCTAGGGGAATGTTTTAATTTTCTATCTACTAGTCATTTTGGTTTTATATAATTATATGTGTGCTCTAGCAACTGTTATATACTGAGTATTTTTCAATCTATTCTTAGCAATCATTGGGTATAAATTTATGGGAATGCTATGAGTTCTAAAGTATTGTCTAGTTCAAAGCTTGTATACTTCCATTTATCTTTTATAAAAATATAAGTCTGTGAAAGTGTCTGATATTCTAGTATCACTGAACATCATTTTGAAACACAAATTATGATTGCAGTACACACAGAGAAGCAGATTCATTTCAATTGGCAATGCATAGGAAACTTGGAGAGTTGATCTAATTGCACAGTGCCACATGCATACTCATCCTGAACAAAAGGACACTTAGAGACACAAGCTTACTCCCTCAGTCACAGCAGAGCAGCTGCAGGTCCTGTAGCCGTGACTAGGCTCCCTGGAGGTGTGGAAAGCAAGGTGTCATGTCTCCCTGGAAAGGCGGGGACACATAGGCACCATGCTGGTTTCAGAAACAATCCACGTCTCTCCCCTGGACGCTGCAGACATTCTCTGCCTCCATGTCACAGCCCTGCCTTGGTGCTGGGCTGTGTCCCCATAGGCGAAGCCCAGGGGGCAGCAGGGGTGAGGCTTTGGGGAGCTGAGTTCTCACTCCCCTCAGCGTCCCTAAAATATAACGCGACCATGTCTCCCACACAATAACACGGGAACAGCAACACTTATTACCACTTACCTTCTTTGTGCACTAGGGGATTCAAGAAAGTGTAAGTACATAAAACACTATAGGCTCTTTTGTATTTTGTGAAAGTGTAGAAAAGTCACGTTATGTTACCTTTTAAAACTTGTTTAAGTGTGTGTATGCTTTTAAAGCTTAACTCCTGGAAGAGGCTGGTAGTTTCACAGCAGAGGCACAGAATACAACCAGAGAGGCCAAGAATAGGTGATCTGGAGACTGAGGACAGGGAAGGGTAGGCCTCAGCTACAGACAGAGGTCAAGAGGCCAGAAGGCTGTGGAGGCTTAGGGATGGCAGGACCATCCTCTTCACTGACAGCACAGTTGGAGTATGACCACACCTGGAAGGGAAGATGCTCTGCTCTGCACTTTGTTCTGTTCCAAAGACACCAGAGTATGGGTGAAGAGGACCTGGGTCTCCCCTGGAACCAGCAGAGAATCATCACAGAGGGGAAGAAAAGGGCTGCCCTGAGATTGCTAAAACCTCTACATTCTGTGCATTTCCCAAAATCCATTCAAGGTGGGTTTGAGAGTTGAGCTGCATTTGTATTTTAGAATCCAGGCAAAATTAAGTCGTAGTTAAGTTTACCTCAAAAAAATCAAGAGGATGCCTCACCTTGAGAAATGAGAATCTCTTTAACTCCAGGATAAAACCAAATGCTGCACTCATCAACATTAGCTGAGCTGTTTTCATAAAGAGATCTATTACTACAGCAGAAGCAGGGTGTTTAAGTGTGTGCATGCTTTTAAAGCTTAACTTCTGGAAGAAGCTGGGAGTTTTACAGCAGAGGCACAGAATACAACCATAGGGACCAAGAACAGGTGACGAGGAGACTGAGGACAGGGAAAGGTAGGCTGAGTAAATGATAGCACCAGGCCCTGACTTCACTAATTACAGCCTTAAGAATCCCACCATTGGCCCCCAACACTCTCAAAGGTTTTATTCCAACAAAAGAAGAATGAATAGCCTTCTAACCTTACCGGCCAAATGCTATAAAGTGGTAACTCATAATTCCTCCCTGAGAAATTACCTCCTTATGCAATTTAAGCATACCATTCTCTTCCTGAAAGTAATCTTTCCTTGGCTCTAAGCAGTAGGTTGGGAGTGAGAAGATGTCCTGTCTCTCTCTGAGGTCTTAGCTCTCCAGGGTAAAGTCCACAGTTCACCACCCTCAACTCAAGTCCAAATACACCATGAGTAGAGAGGTCCCATCCTCAACTGGCCAAAACCACAGCCCTTCATTTGTAGACATTTCATTCAAGACATGAATCACTGATGCATTAACTGATGCTTCTTAGGGCTTTGCGAGCCTAGATGTTAGTATCTCTCCCCACGATTCCTATGACTGAAACCCAACCCTTGGGTATTAGGAGGTGAGGCCTTTGAGAGGTAATATGTCATGAGGGTGAAGCCTCACAAATGAGATCGGTGCCTTTATAAAGAGATCCAAGAGAGCTGCCTTAACCCTTCCTCTATGTGAGGACACAGGGAGAAGGCACCATCTATGAACCAAGAGGAAGGTCCCCACCAGACACTAATCTGCTGACGCCTTGACCCTGGACTTGCGGCCTCCAGAATGGTAAGAAATACATTTCCATTATTTATTAATGACCCATTCTATGGTATTTTGTTTTAGCAGCCCAAATGGACTGAGGCAAGCCTTGTCTATTTCCTCTATTTGAGATTGAAATGTAATGAAATAAGTGTTACCTAAGAGTCAAGGCACAAAGAGAGCAACACACTTAAAAACCAAATTACAAGCCAATTACAAGTCAAACCGTCACCAAAACACCACCACCAATACCTGGCACGGTGCCATGGGTTCTGAAGCAAGTCATGTACATCCTCTCCAGTTTGCACAAAAGGCCATGGAAGAGTTAAGAGGTGTCGTGACAACAGAAGGTGGCACTCAGGTCAGGAGGCCACACGTTCTTTAATCTAGTAAACTTGATAAAACAGCTTAGCTTATGATATAATGCCTCTCCTGAGCAAAAAATAGTCGAGGAGCATACGGAGAGAAGATAAATAAATATGTGGCATTGGCAAAGAATCTATAAATGAAGTGCAAATGTGGGACACCACAGACCACACAGCTGAGCTGGGAGGAAGGACCTGAGGGCACCTGATAGAGTTCTTCATTGAGGGATCACTGGTCACCCATGTGACAACTCAGAAGTGAGAACTTTCAGACTACACCTAACAGGATTAGACTGTGTTGACTATATTGTTACACTATACCAAGATAAGAATATATTTTTTTAAGTATTAGTACAACATCAGCAATGATCTCTAGGGATCAGAGCTTTTTTGCAATTTCTAAAGCCAGTTCATGCCTTGTGCAGAACATGACTCTTTTCCTGAGCTCTAAGTGTCCTCTAAGTGCAGAAACACCAGGTCCTGTTTGATTCGGTGATGTCTCTGGTCCTTGCCTCTGTCTCACTTCATGAGAATGTGGAAAGGAATGTGTTGGAGGAATGAGGACCACCATGCCTGCCTTGGGCCAAGAGTTCTTTCAAGTGGCAGTCTGTTCTGGGTCAGCCGATGGGGCTGTGCTGGGTCGTACAGCCAGAGGCATCACAGACAGAACCTCTGGCTGCCATCCTTGATCTTTACTTCCCTGACCACTGGCTCATCCTCCTTCTTTCTTTCCTGTCATTCCCATGAGGAAAGCCAAGAGGGGAACTGGATTGAGATTTACAGGATGTGAGCTTTAACGCTGTTACCAAATGAGTTACGTACATGAGAACACTGAGAGGGCAGGATCTCCATGAACAGTCTCTCCCAGCTATAATGTTTATTACTTCGTTCATTCTTCAACATCTTGTTTAAATACTCAGAATAAACATCCAGAGTATAGATCTAACCAGCTCACAGAAACTCCTGGAAGATGGATGAAAATCATTATATATTGGCTAACAAATAGGAGATGGGGCCATTGTCAGTTGTACCCACATGTGCGAATTTACTGTCTTCATAGATGGCAGTCAACGCTGAGAGAGCATGGGAACTTCCAAGGCCACATGGAAAAAGATGGCAGTCAAAACTGAGAAACACGGGATGTCCCATGGACTCATGGAAAAAGACAGCAGTCAAAACTGGGAGAGCACGGGACACTCCACGGACATGTGGGAAAAGATGGCAGTCAAAACCAGGAAAGCACAGGACATCCCAAGGACAGTGGAAAAAGATGGCAATCAAAGCTGAGGGAGTGCGAGACCTCCCAAGGTCACGTGGAAAAAGATGACAGTCAAAGCTGAGAGGGCACAGGACCTTGCAAGGACAGTGGAAAAAATCGGCAGTCAAAGCTGAAAGGGCATGGATCCTCCTAAGGACACAACAGAAGAAGTCAGCAGTCAAAGCTGAGAGAGCATGGGACCTCCCAAGGCCCCGTGGAAAATCAGCGGTGGACATAGGCCTTAAAGCTAAGTTTGTTTAAATCCAAACTGTGAGCTTCCCACTATACCATGTTGCCAAACTACTACTATTTAAGATTTATTTTCCTGATGAGGGACAGAGTGAATGACAGATTCAGTTCATCGTTCAGGCAAAATGGATCTAGAATTGAGTTCTTTTTTTTTTTTTTTGAAAGCAGGATTTATGGAGAGGACAGAAAGCTCCCACAGTGGGAAGGGACCCGAGGGGGTGGCCTAAGACTTGAATTCTTAAAGGTGCTGGCATCTAACCCCACACATTGTCTCTACAAGTTTGACAAAATCAAAACACAAGAACTACATTGATTGCAATACCCTCTACATTTCTCAAAGACAGCCTGGTATTTAATCATGTTCCTGTTATACGAATGGACTCTCCCATCTAGAACTAGAACGCAATGTTCTCGCTTTCAGTGAAAACCTAAGTGACACGTGATAAACAACTTTTCTTAGCCCAAGAACATATATCAGGTGATCAAATTAAGCCTTTATAATAGAGTTTCCTTTTCATAAATGAAGTCTATTTTAGCTCACAAATATCACTGTAATGTTATTTTTACAGCTAATGATACTCATCTAGAGTCACTTAAACAGTTGTGCTCCAAAGCCCGCACACTTGTGTATTGATCTCCCTCAAGAAATGCTCTATTGGGCTAAATTTCACACTACTTATTTCATTTTAAAAAATCAAGCATTTCAAGACATTGATGTGCTCACTGTGAGTTACTAGTAAGTAATTCTATGGCCCATGTCCTAAGTGTCATTCGATAAATTTCAACATTTAACAATATAGAAGCTGGGCATGGTGGCTCATGCCTGTAATCCTAGCACTTTAGGAGTTGGAGGGGAGGTGAGAGGATTGCCTGAGCTTGGGAGTTGGAGGCCAGACTCAGCAACATGGAGAGGCCTCATCTCTACAATAAATCAAAAAATTAGCCTGGCATGGTGGCGCATGCCTGTGGTTCCAGCTACTTGGAAGGCTGAAGCAGAAGGATTACCTGAGCCCAGCAGGTCAAGGCTGCAGTGGTGGTGAGCACTCCAGCCTGAATGACAGAGTGAGACTCTGATTAAAAAAAAAAAAAAAAGATCTGGATTATCTGAAGACAGAAGATAACAAAGAGTGTGGGCAGTGGATTCCAGATTAATTTTATTGGAAAGTTGAACTTTTATTTGTACTCCAATCCAAATTCTTTCTCTACTACTATCTGACTCCTTTTGTAGAGAAACATCTAATTTTCATTTTTGGGGGGAAAAGAGGGAGGGAAATTAATTTTCTTATCACCAAAACAAGAAGCGTGGGTGAGCAACAAGAGGTCTCTGAGCTGCTTCCTGCTTACATGTATGGTCTCATCTCCTTTCCCTCACCCACTTAGGGTTTTGCATAAACAAAGCCTAGCTGCTATAGTCTAGATGATGATAGTGATGATGGTGGTGGTGCTGATGGTGATAGTGGTGTAATGGTGATGATGGTGGTGATAGTGGTGATGATGGTAATGATGATGGTGGTGGTGAAAACAATGATAATGATAATGACAGTGGTGGTAATAGTGATGATATATATGTATGTAGACTTATACCCTCTATGATATGAGGGCATGATAAGTCTTCTCCCTGTTTTTCCTTTTCCCTAGAATTCAGGAAAACTTAATTGTTCCTAACTCACTATTCAATACCAAGCTTCAGCTCCACATAGAGACCCCTAGTTCCTGAGCGCTCTGCCAGTGTTTTATAACACTCCTATAACCC
>CAUYQG010149536.1:0-21134 GCA_963574415.1 Tarsius wallacei | reverse complement strand
CTTGATATCAAATGTGTAATACTGTACTAAATTTTTACATCCTGTAAGCACTTGGGATGTGCATGTTGCTTTGAGGGTATGAAGAATTTGTGTTCCCCTGTCAGGAACAATTCCGTGTTTTGCAAGGCCCAGCATCATCTGAGGAAGGGCTTGGAGTTTAGGGTTTCTTCTCTGTGTTAGAAAAACTTTCCCAAATCAGGGCAGAACACTGATGGGCTCGTTATACAATCAGTTTGCACTGAATCCAGTAGTGGGGTGTGAAGGGCAATTGATCAAGGAGGAAGGCGGCAAGGGTTTTCAGGGGTGTTTAGTGGGCCAGGCCTTCTCGCATTGGGTCTCTCATCCTCATAGGCATCTTTTGAAGTGTGCTAGAGTCCAAACTTTTCTGTGGCCAAAGCCTGGGTTCTTTTTCTGCCATTGCACCACCTGTTGGCCGGTAATGAGAAGATCTGAATTTTAGTTCTCATGTGACTTTGACCAAGTCACTTATTCTGCTGGACACCCAGTTCCATCTGCAAAATGGGGACGATAATTCTGAATTGCATGCATTGTAGGATTGTCATGAGGAGCAAATGAGATAATGCACGTGTAAGTGCTTTAAAGGCAGTTAAGTGCTATTCAAATAGAACACATTGTCATTTACTGTTGATGGTGATCGTGACAACAGTGGTGGTAATTATTGTGTCACCGGAGACATCCAACAGAAGAACACTTCAAGCAGGGACATTCAGCGGCATGAGACTCTTCATGGAGAAAACTGTAGGATGGAGTATTTGTGAGGCTGCTGCTGAGCAAGTAAAAAGATAAAGCCAGATACCAGGGACTCAGAGGCAGTGCAGGTTGGGAGGAAACGCAGGCATGTTCGAGTATTCTGGTGGTGAACTCAGACGGAGAAGCAAGAAATAGGGCAGTAGCTGAGAGGTCAGCAGGATCAGAGGCCATCATGGCAGCAAAGGAAGGGGCAGGGGAGAAACCGGATGAGACCTCAGCCCTGAGCAGCAGTGAGATCTGAGTGTCTTTGTTAGCTGTCAGTTTTAGGTCATATTTTTGAACAGTGAGTGAGCGGCCTTATGCCAAAACCATCTGCGCCTGCTCTGGGACAAGCCTCCAGCTGCAAGAGTACATGGAGGTGGAGTCTTACAATATTTATGGACTTCAGATGCGTGGCCTCTGGAGCTCCAGGAGGCGAAAGCACATTCCAGATGCATAAAGGCTGAGTTTCAGCATGTGAGACACCACAGGAGGCGCTGGTTAAGGCAGTCCCAGCTGAGGCTGGGTTGCTGCAGATGGAGGCGAGTAGTCTGGGAGCCTCAGGGCAAGCAGGTTTCAGGGTGAGCAGGCTCTGAGGTAACTTCCAGTGTTGCTTTTTGGGGAAATACCACAGAGGGACTCTTACTCAAGGGATTTCTTTAAGGCAGCACATCAGCATTCTCCTGTGAGAATATGAGTGTAGCTGGAGGCTTTCTCCCCTGTTAAAAGTTGAACTCCTCTGGGTGAGAGAAATAGGTTACCCTTGTTTCTGAAGGTGCTAGAACTAATTCCAGTGCTTCAAGGGTGTTTGTTATACAAGAGCTGGCTTGTTCTCAGGGGCTGGGGTGGCTCCAGTGCCTTTGGCCCCGGACCTTGGTGTCAAACCTTTCCGCGGAGAGTTCACAAAGGAGTGACTGTAAGAAAGAAGAAAAGGCCACAGTCTGCTGAAGGTGAAGGAATAAAGAAGGGGAGCATTGGTCTTTTCTGAACCACCTGGGGCCTCTCAAGTGTGACTTTGATCTGCCCATGCCTCTGATAAGGCGTCCCTTCTCCAGACACATTATCTATCACCTTTCCTCACCAACCCTGTACCAGCTAGAAGATGGCAGGGCCCTGCAGAGGTTGTGAGGGGAATGCTAGGAAAACAGAAATTGGGCATTTTGCAATTTAAGTCAACCCAAGCTTCTGGTGGGTAAAATGGAGATGAAAGTAGGGCATTGAGGTAACTGGGTCACCGCAAGTGAGGTTTCTCCTCACCTCAGAAAGAAGAAAATACCCCAAGTAGCCCTTCTTAGTGAAGAAAGATAAAGTAGATCCCTGGAAGTGTGAGGACAGCCTTTGTCCATTGCCTTGAGATATTTGTAGCTCTTCATGCCAGGAGGAGTGGAGGCCCCAAAGAAACAAATGCTACTTTGAAACCTCAACACTGAAAACATGTTCTCATAACCACAAGAAATGGTTGTACCAATGGTAAACTCAGTGGGCTCCTGAGTTGTTGAGCTCAATGTTTGTGTTTGACTGATTTGGAAGACAGGGAGCAGAGACCCCCGTTCCAGCTTCTGGAACCTAGGCCATCTTTCCATTGCTCCTGTAAAAGTGTTCTACTTTGCAGAGTGCTTTTGAGGATACACATAGAAAACTACACCGCAGCCATGATTCCAATGTGTAACAGCCTTATTAGTTGAATTCATCCAATGGCACTGAATTTAAAAAACTCTTGACGACATTCTGCTGCTCAAGTCCACAGTCTGTGCATATTTCTTCTTCCCAGGGTCTGTTGCTCAGCTTTTATAGTATGTAATATGGAGCATCCTTCTAGTAAATTCCTCTTCATGCCAGCGTTTATTTCTGGTGCTTCTAATTGAAGAACCCTAACTGAAATTCCCATTCATGTTGTGTTCACTTCTTCAATCATCATTTATTCAGCACCCACATCTGCCAAGGCACAGGTATATTACAGAAAAAGCATATCTCCTGCCTTCAAGCACCTCAGAGTCTAATGGGGAATGGATACAAGTAAGAAGAGCCACAGTGGAGTCATTAGGCAGGTGCTAGGGAAGCAGAGGAGGTGCAATTAGCTTAGATTTGGTGGAATCAGGAAGACTTCCGGAGCAGAGGATGCTTGAGTTAAGTTTTGATTAACAGGTAGAGGCAGTCCAAGCAGAGGAAGAAGGAAAGGTGCATTCTCTTTAGGCAGGAGACCATTGCGAGAAGGTTTGAGGTATGTGGAAGCAGGACACATCTGAGGTTCTGTTAGTAAGTTAGCTGAGATATAGGGCAGGCATGGAAATGCAGCAGGAGGGGCAGCTTAGAGAGGTTGGCAGGCAGGTGCCAGACCAAGATATGTGCTGGTGATTTGCCAAAGAGGCTGAATGTTCTCCCAGGAAGTCACTGAAAAGTTTTAAACAGGAATGCTTTGATCATGCTTGCATTATAGAAAGGTCTCTCTGGCCTCAATTACAGAGTGATTTGGGAGAGGTTTTGGTAGAGGAAGTAAGACCAATCTTGCAGGGGGCAAGGATGAGTGTCTGAACCAAATCCTTTGACATGGGAATCAGGAAGCTGACGTTCAGATTTAGAAGGTACACTATAATATGCCCATCTAGATGCGGGGGGAGGTGATAAGAAAAGAAAAAGCCAGGAGATGAAGTCACATTGTGTTCTTTCTTTTCTCTTACCTCCTACAACGAATCTGATCATGCCATTTTTCTGGCTAAAATCTCTCCATGATTTTCCTTAGCTTTCAGGGAAAAGTCCAAACTCATAGGTTAGTCAAATAAAGCATTTCTAATCTGGTCCCTGATAACCTTTGTGTTAGCAGGAGCAAGGCAAGGTTGGTTTGTTCCCCCCTCCCCCATATTTTACTTTGAAAATGTTCAAAACTAAAGAAAGAATAGCACAATGAATAACTCTGTATGTTTCACATGGATGCACCAATTGTTACCATTTTGCTGCATCTGCTTTACCCATCTCTGTTTCCCTCTCCTATTCTCTTTCTCTCTCTCTCTCTCTCTCTCTCTCTCTCTCTCAATGTATGTACATTCACACACCTATACATCTTTAACTGGACCATTTGTAAGTTGCAGACATCATAACACTTCATTTCTAGCTACATCAGTGTGTATCTCCTAAGAGCAAGGATATTGTCCTACAAAACCACAGCACCCAAGACACTGATGCAATAATATCATTAAATAGATGGCCCACATTTAAATTTCTCCAGCTGTCCCCAAATACGTGCTTGATGGTTTAAAAAAAAAATCTAAAACCCGAGAATCATGAATTGCATGTGGTAATCATGACTCTTTAGTCTCCTTTAATTTACAATTTAATTTACAATTTACAATTTACAATTTAACTTACAGTCCCCTCTGCCCTTTACCCTTTCATAACATGACCTTTTGTTCAGGCAAGTTGCCTTGTAGAACGAACCACAATCTGAGTATGGCTGATCGTTTCCTCATGGTGAGATTCAGGTTGCCATTTTGGGCTAGAATTCTACAAAGGTGATGTTATATCTTTCCAAGTTCCATCACATCAGGAAACACATAATAGCTGTTTGCCCCATTATTAATGATGTCAAGTTTGATCTCTCCATGATAAAGGCACATTTTCCTCTTTGTGATTAATCAGTAATTTGGGAAGTGTTACTATGTGACTGCAAAATCTTGATCTGAATGACGTTTCACCCATTATTATTCATTAATTAACCTTGCCTGAATCAATTATTCTATAGTTGTTTGTAGAATATTGATTTCCTAAATCTGCCATTCCTTATACATTTATTAGCTGGTATTCATCTGTAAAGAGCTTTCCCACTCTAATTCCCTACCTTTTTACCATTTTTATTTACTTTTTACAAATTTGTTTAAATTTTAACTTTTTACCATTTTTAAAAAAGGATTGCTATGGACTCCTGGATTTATTTTTTTACATATTCAGTGTGTTATAATTTATTACTGTCATCATTCTTTGTAATGTTCTAATTGTCCCAAATTTAGCCAGTGGGATTCCCTTTGAGCACATTTTTGTGTCCTTTTGGCATATCTACAGTAGCGCTCCCTTGCTTTCTGACATAATATTATTTTCCAACCTCACCTGTTACTTTCCTGAAGGACAGAGTTTTTTGGGGGGTGGGGAATGATGAGTTTAGTTTTGGACATACCCTATTAGAATTTGGTATACATCTGTGATATCTAGTGTCTAGTAGACAGTGTACACACGCACACACACAGAGAGAGAGAGAGAGAGAGAGAGAGAGAGAGAGATCTATGTACATCTTGAGCTTTGTTTCCAATGTGTTCGAGTGGTGATCTTTTCTTTTGACAAACTAGGCAACTAGGCAGCAACTATGAAAGGGGAAACATGAATTGTGGGTGGACTTCTGGCTATCTCTCCCATAAAGAGTAATTGGTTTGCCCTTCAGTAGTTTCCAAGAAGGAAGGGAGCAAGATGATCCATTAGGAGGGAGAAGAAAAGATTAGAGCTTCTATTTAGATTTATGTTTATCTATTTTTCACATCTCTATAATATACAGGTTTTATAAAATACAGAATAAAATAAGTACAGTAACATATGTATGCCACCTGTAAATAAATAAGCATACACACAGAGGGGTCTATGCCCAATTTTAAAATGAAACCATAAACAACAGTATTTAGAGATCCCTAGTATAACTGTGGTTGAAGCTATGGGTTGAAAGGAATCATCTGGGAGGTATTTGTAGAATAAGAAGAGCAGAGGGTCTAGAATGGAGGAACAGGGAAGCTCTAACCTTTTAGAAATGAGAAAAGGGGTAGAGTAGACATTGAGAAAGGAGATGAAGAGAAATCTAGGCCAGAAGCAGGAGAGAAACCTGGGAGAATGCTATCACCAACACACACAGAATGATGGAAGTGCCAGCTGTTTCACATACCCATGAGGTGCTGAGAAAGAGGGGTCAGAAATGGGCCCACTGGATATGGCAACGTGGTGGCCATCATATTTTGCTGACTGATTGCAGTGGCCTAAGGTAAGGGTGCCAGGAGGTGTACAGAAAGTGAGGACAAGCCAAGAACTGTGACTGTAAAGGGGAGAGAGATGAGACAGATTCTGGAAGAGTGTGTGGAACCAGCTAGCACGATTGTCACTTTAGCTGCTGTAACAAACGCAACCCAGCTGTGAAGTATGTATCATAAGAGAATGTGGTGTGGACTTTCTGAGAGACCTGGAGTCTAAGGTTTTGAGAGAAAGGCTGCAGAAGCCTGCATGGGTGTGGCTGAAGGGAGGCAGAGAGTAGCATAGGGGAACTTTGGGGCATGTGCTTTGATAGCACAGTGTCAGGAGCAATCCTTATTTGTTGAATAACAATAACTTTCAACTCTCCTCCACCATGGCTGGGCCCAGTCTGAAGTGCCCCAGTACAACTGCTTACACGGTTTGAACTGTCCCGACACAAATCCATGACAAGCTCTGTTCTGTCTTTAGTACTGCCTGTCTTCCATTTGAAGTCCTTTCCTGTCCCATTGAAGTGTCACTCCATTCCAGGGCACACAGTTCTGTTCCGTGTCCCACCTGACCCTTTCTTTCTGTGACTCCTCGCCTGAGCAGAGCTTTCACTCAGAGCCTCTCCTTGTACTTGTACTCCAGCAGCATTGGCTGCTGTCGGGAACCTTGTTCTCTGCTAGATGATACTAGAAACATAATCTGTGCTAAAAGGTGAGCTTGTTAATGTGCTTGCAGGAAATGAGCTTGGCCTTGCTTCGGGTGAGATATCACAGAAAGGGCCCAGGTATGTTATTCACAAAGGCTTCAGTTCTTCTCTGGGCTCTTCCACTCCCCGAAAGTAAGGCCTAGGGCAAGTGCTTAAGCCTACCGGGCCCAGGTTCCTCAACCTTAAAACAGGCAATGATGATAATAATATCTAGCCAGCAAGCCATTATGAGAATGAAATGAAGTCATCCTCAAAAAGTTCTCCGCATGTAACAGTAAGCATGTTAAAAAATTCGTTCATTCACTAAATACGTACTGAACATATATTTTGGGCCAGACATTGTCCAGTCACTGGGGATATGACAGTGCAAAGAATTTTTCAAAAAGAATAAATCCTTGCCCTCATGAAGCTTGCATTCTAGTGAGGGAGAGGAAAAGTAAACAAATGAATGTTAATACAATGCCAGTTAATAATATGTTCTATGAAGAAAAATACAGGAGGATGATAGCTAGGGAATGAATAGGAGGGTGAATTGAGATAGGTTCTGGGGAAACTTTCCTGAGGAGGCAACTGTGAGTACAGACTCCATTTAGATGAAGTGAAGCCATGAGCTACATGAAGATGGAGGTGGGAACATTCCAGGCAGAGGGAACAGCAAATGCGAGGGTACTCAGGCAGGGGCACTCTAGGAGAAGCACCAACTATGAGTGTGTGGGGTAGAGGGTAGGGAGATTAGAGAGGTAGACATGCCAGATTGAGTCTTATAGGCCACTGGAAGAACTTTTCTAAAAATCTTAGATACCAGGATGGGCGTGGTGGCTCACGCTTGTAATCCCAGCACTTTAGGAGGCCAAGGTAGGAGGATTGCTTGAGGCCAGTAGTTCGAGACCAGCCTAGGCAACATAGTAAGACTCCATTTCTACAAAAAATTAAAAAGTAGACTGGCATGGTGGCGCACACCTGGAGTCCCAGCTACTCAGGAGGCCGAGGAGGGAGAATTCCTTGAGCCCAGGAAGTTGAGGCTGCAGTGAGCTATGATCATGCTACTGCACTCCAGCCTGGGTAACAGAGAGAGATCCTGGCTTAAAAAAAAAAGATGTTAGATAATATTGGAAAGTGAGAGAGAGAAACTTTATTTATGTATGTGTGTATTTATTTATTTATAATGATCCCTTTGGCTGCTGTGTGGGACAGGGATTGTAGGGTAGGCAAGAATGGATCAGGGAGACCAATTAGGAGGCTCTCCCAGACATCCAGGCAGGGGATGCTAGTGGCTTGATCTAGAACAGAAGCAGTAAGCACGGTAAGAAGTAGTCAGATTCAGGATATGTTTTAAAGTTAGAGCTGACAGCATTTGCTGATGAATTGGGAGTGGAACGGGAAAGAGTGAAATCAAGGATGACGCTGAGGCTTTTGGCCTGAGTGACTAGGTAAATGGTGTATCTTTAAAAAAATATATTGGGCACATTAGATATGATCATTATCATCTGCAGCAGCATCTTGACATTCAGCCCTATTTACTGACTATCCAGAACAGTCTTGAGAAGATAAGAATTCCAAGGTCATGATCAGCCTTTGCAGAAAGGGGGAAGTGACTGATTAGCTCTTTCTGCCATGGGCATAGGAGTGGGGCTAGGTGGCCCATACACTGAACAGTTATCAACTTGGGCCCAGAGCAGAGGTTCTCAAAGTGTGGTCCATGAACCAGCAGCATCAGCGTCACCTGGGGACTTGTTGGAAATGCTGATTCTCAGACCCCACCCTAGATCTATTGAATCAGAAACTCTGGAAGGGAAGTAGGCTTAGCACACTGTTTTAATGAGCCTTCCAGGTGATTCTGATGCATGCTTGAGTGTGAGAACCACTGGCTGAAGGTATTTCTTTGCTGATGGCACCTGGAGAAGGCTTCAGTTTTCCCCAGGGATGGCCCATCATGCTGTGTTTTCCGAGAACATCTGTGTGAAAAGAGATCTCTGCTTGGGAAGAGAAAAGGCAGGAAGGAAGGTGGAGAGCCTAGGAACCTAGAAAAGGTATTGTTTAGGGTGTTGGAGCTCCCAGAAGTGGGCCTGGGAGCTGAGTGAAGAATTAGCTAGATCAGAATCCTTTCCTTGGTAAACATGGCTTGCTTAACACTGTGTGTGTGTGTGTGTGTGTGTGTGTGTGTGTGTGTGTGTGTGTGTGTGTAGAGGGGGAATATATTTATTTTTCTTTGCTCCTAAAATTTTAGGAAGATTTTATTTTTAAAATTTGTAACCTTCCCAGCAGCATAAATGGATAAAAGGAAAGGGTCAGCCAGTCTTTTATCTGTGCTAACACCAGAGTTTTAAAGGGAGAATTACATAATTCCAATTCCTTCAAGTAACCACAGAATGCTTACTCACACGTGGGTCCCACAGCACCAACACCTGGGGAAGCATGAGGTCTGTGTTGTTTCTTGTCAGAAAACTGCCTTCCAGTCCAAAGCTTCAAACGTGCATTGCCGCAGGCTGGGTTACAATCTGTGCTCTGGCCAGGGTTTCTGTGACCTTAAACCTGGTGGCCTTGAAATGCCTCTGCTTCTCTTGAGGGCTCTCTCCCTTCTCCACCATTGTTGTCTGCTACATACCATTGTCTCTGTTCCCATCCTGGGTGGTTCCCATTTCTCAACCCACCTGAATTCTCAGAAGCATTTGGCACTGATGGCTGCCATCCATCTTGAAACTTATTTTCCCCTTGATGTCTGTGACCTTTAATCTACTTCCTTGCTCGCTGGCTGCTAGCAGGCTTCTTCCTCTATAGATGAGGATGGTCTCATCCATTCCCAGGACTTTAAGCATGACCTACCCATGTTCTCATGTGCCCCAACCTCCACCTGCAGCCCAGACCTGGCTCCTGTGTTTCAGACCCTACGTCCACCTGGAGTTCCACAACCCTCCTAAATGCAGCATGTTGATCTCGAACTTCTGACCTCATGCGATTCTCCCACCTCAGCCTCCCAAAGTGCTAGGATTACAGGCAAGAGCCACCATGCCTGGCCTCAAATGAGGAGTTAAAATGTGCTCATCCCCTGCACCTGGAAACCTGCTCTCAGCCTTTATCTCTGATAATAGTGAATTGCTCCAGCATCCCTCCAGTCTTTCAAGCCTGAGCCCCTGAGTTCTGCACACCATCCTGTCCTCCTCCTCCTCCACTTCCCATGTTCAGTCACTCATCGAGTCTGTAGAATCCACCTACAAAATGCATTCCAGATCCATGCACCTCTCTCCGACTGCACCCACCTTGTACAGACCCACAGCGTCTCCATTCCTTTTTCCTACTTTTAGCCCTAGCTATGCTGAGGTTCTATTTTGCCTCCAGGTCTGACATCATTTACTGAGTTACTTGTTCTCTTCATAACACTTTAATTTTCTGTGCCTCACCATCATTCCCCTTTGCTGGCTAACTCCTCATCCTTTAAGTTTCAGCTTAGATGGTGCCTCCCCTGGGAAGCCTTCCCTGATCTCCTTACTGCCAGCCTAAGACTGGAGTAGGTGCCCTGCCTTGGGGTCTCACCATGCTGTTATTTACTCCTTTATTTGCCTGAATTGCACTTCAGCTATACAAGTTTGGTTTATCTTATTCACTGTAAGAGTTCCTGTGTGTCTGGCACATAGGAACACAGAATGAACAAACCATGGAGGCTATTTCCCAGCACACCTTCAGACTAAGTCTGGGACTTGTCTGGGCCTTAGAGTGAGGAAACCCCTTGGTGTGAGGCAGCAGCAGTTCTTTCTCTGTGTGCTTCCTCTTTGTGCTCTGTCTGGCATCAGTAAATGGAGGGCAGAAGACCCAGCAAGAATTCCAGGCATGCCTGCAATCTCTCTTCATCTGGGTAGATGACCCTTGCAGGCTGGTGGACTATTAATCAGCCCCCATTACCTAGCATTTTGTAAATGAACACGCGTTGAAGAGGAATGGTCCTATTCGGCTCAGTTATCATCAGCCCATGAGTGAAGTAGAAAAAATGGCTCCTGTTTCCAAATTTTTACCTGTGAAGACTGGAACCTTCCTCCTCTTAGCCCCTTAACCAGCAGGTCACATGCCCCTAATATGGCATTTATCATGCTGGTTTGTAATTATTTCTCTATGTCTCTGTCCTTTGGGGAGCTCTTCAAGGAATGGACCAGATTTGACTCATCTCTTAGGCCTCGGTTGATGGCAAAGAGTCTGACATAGACTAGGGGGCCACAAGAGTTTGCTGAACAGATGTCCCAGGCATATAGTATTTTGCTATTGGATATAAGCCAAGAATGGTAGTGATGAATGACTGCCAGAGCCCCCTTCTGATTCCAGGAACCCTGGCCAGCATTCTCTCAGTGTTGTGTATAGGAAAAATGCCGCAAGCACCTTGCAGGGGATGCTGGCATCACTAGGTATGTAATAACAAGTCATGGTGCAATGTTACTGGGTCAAAGTGTGAAGCAAGGGCGTCCCTGAAACACCCAACAAGGAGGAAGTGATGTAAGAGGAGACACGGTGGACGCCCCTGGACCGGTTCCAGAGCTTTCAGAGCTTGTGCTTCAGGGAGTGTATCTGGGTGACACTGCCTCTGCGAATTTCACAAACCTGCATGTGATGTCAGGAATGGAACTCAAAACCTGGTCCTTCCACCCTCTCCACAGTACTGGGGAAGATGTAAAACTGGGCCCAAAGGATGGCCTTTTTGCTTTGCCAGAAGGTGATATGAATTCAGGAAGAAAACTGCTCCCAGACATGCCCCATCCACTAAGCAACATCTCTGTACCCAGGGATGCAGCCTTTTTAATTTCCCTTCTGAAAGAAATGAGGTGTCTTAGGTTGGGTTTCCTGGAAAATATAATTAGAGTCAGAGATTGGCGTGCAGGAAGTTTATTGGGAGCGCCCTCAGAAGCAACACCTATTAGGGAGGGAGGACAGTGAGGCAGGGAGGTGGCGGCAAAGGAAGCTGCACTGCAATGCCAATATGTTTGTCATGGAGGCCTCAGCTCATCCCTCAGGGGGCTCCAGAGCTGGGGTGGCCTTGCAGAATTGGCCCAAATTGAGGCAAAGGGACTGGGCCTTTGGACTGCCCACACACCCTGGAAGGGGGCAAAAAAGCTCCTATCAGCTGAGAGCAGTTTCCAGAGAGGGGCTCAAAAGCTGACAGTCCTGGTGACTGGGGGAGGAGATGCCTGGGAGAAGGCACCTGGACATCACAGCATCCACCACAGGGGGTTGAAAATGCAAATATACCTGAGAAAAGCAACGAAGAGTTTCAGTGGATACCAAGCAGTAAGAGACTGATCCCAGAGCCTTTTGGGATGAGGTTAGAATAAGGGCCATGGAAGTGGATTCGAGGTCAAAATGAACAGGACCAAGGTGAGGGAAGAGAAGAGAATGTGCAGAGAGGCAAGGATGGGGAATCTGGATTCAGATTGTGTAGATATGCCCTGGGGCTTTCCTGCTGTGGAATTCTGCTCGCAGTGCCTGGAGTCCAGGACCAGGAATGCACCTTACCCTTTGAGAGACCTTGAGTAGAAGGTTCTCTCTCTGTTTCAGTTCTTCCACTTGGCAAACCAGGACATCATCCAGGGGCTTCAGTCTTTGACGGGGAGAAAGGCAAAACAGGGCAACCGTCTTTTGGGTACCCTCCCACTGCTGGGAGTTTTCCTAACTTCTAATAAATTCCTACTTACTAAAAAAAAAGAAAAGAAAGGCAAAATATACACTATCCATATATACGGCAAAGGACACAGATAAAAATGAACACCATTGATTTGAAACCAGATATAAATCATTATCAGAATCACAGAGGTTGGAAGGGGTCAATTCAACTCACTCATTACACATGAGGACAGACTCAGGGAACTCAAGTCACTCAAGTGACTTACCCAAGGTCTCCCAGCTCAAAATTAGGCCCGAAATTCCTGCCCCTTGGTTCAGGGCTCATTCATAACACCCAGTTTCCGTAAATCTTTACACGGCGGACTGTCTTCTTCAAAGCAATCTCAAACTCAGGCGGACTCCAATTTCCCAAGCCAGTTTTCTCTTAGGTGCCCCTCTCTGTTGGACGCTCCTGTCCTTCGTGGAGTTCTGTCCCTGCCACTGCTTGCCAGCACCAGTGGAAGGCCTGCCAACCAGAGAGGCCTTGGAGATATTTGCATTTGGGTGAAAGGGACTGATGGTCTTGGACTCACAGCTGAAGGTTTTCTGGGGTGGAAATTAAAGTGGCAGCAGGAAGCAGAATGCGACCTAATTAGCAGTTTGGTCTCCCAGGCTGACCTCCTTTCGGGAAAGCTGGCACTCATAGGAGCATAAAGCAGCTGTCGTCTCTTCCCTGCCTGGCCAGGTGGGCTCAGAGCAGTGCCAGCCCAGCCATCACCCCATGCCAGATGCCCTCCTAGAATGAAGGCTCGCCTCACCCCCCAGAGCTCTCCATCTATGGCTCCAAGCAGGGTTTCAAAAACAAGTGGTACTCCCAGCATGAAACCCCTTAAAAAGGAGGGAAGGAAAAGAGAAGACAAAAGCCTTTCATATCTCTGGGGGACAGGGGGGAGAGGCTTAATGACTTGAATGAAGCTCAATAGGTTGGGGGAGGGAGGGGGAGGAGGAGGGAGGGGGAGCAGAGGGCTGCTGCTGCGGGCAGTTGATGCGTTCACCAGCGTCTCGCACCTGTTGTTGTCTTCTGTGGCCACACGTGCAGGCGACCATGGGAGCTCCAGCTAAACAGGCGAGGAGTGTAATTAATCCATTGTTTAGCATTATTGGCGCTCACTGCTGCGCGGATTCTTCCTGGCAGTTCTCCCAGCCTGATGGTGGCGGTGGAGGCAGCAGCTCAGCGAGCAAGGAAGGGGGTTGGGAGGATTGAGACGTCAGGTCCGGGGAAGGGCAACTACTTATTAAAGGAGGCTCATGCCGAGGGGTGAGGGGAGGACAATGCCCAGCTCTCCTCCCTGGCGGGGAGCTTCCCACTGCTAGGAAATAATGTCTATCTGTTTGGCTCCTGCTGGGAAAGCCCGTTTTTCCACCTTGGTCCTGGGAGGCTGGCTAAGTGTGAGCCCAGTGTGGATGTTTGCCCAGAGACCTGAGCCTTGTCTCCACCTCAAACCGGGCTGTTTCCTACTGCCTGGCTTCTCATCTGGTGTGGCCAGCAACTTTCACCTGACGTAAATGATCCAGCATCAGCCTAGGCAGGGATCTTAACAGCCTCCTTGGGGATAAAAGCCAACACTTTGACAGGTCTTACTAAATGCCAAGCACTGTTCTAAGCACTAGGCATGTATTGTCTCACTGAGTCTTCACAACAATCTTACGAGATAAGTGCTATTTTTATCCCTAATTTACAGATGGGTTAAGGGAGGCACGGAGAAGCTAAGTAACTTACCCAAAGTAGCACAGCTAATAAGAGGCAGAGGTGGGATTCAAACACAAAGTCTGGCTCCAGAACCTGTGTGTCCAACTGTTGCACTGAACAGCCTCTTCCTGGGGGATGGTTCTCAGCTCACCCGCCTAGCACCTCTTCTTGGTATTTCAATCCTCGTATCCACCTGCCAGGGAATATTTCCACTTCTGTCCTATGAATGCATATCATCCAGTGGAGGAGCTTTGCTGTTTCCTTTTTAACCAGCCGGGCACTCAGCTGCCTTTCGTAGTTTGGTCTATTTGGGGGAATCCTGGAGATAAGGGGTTACTTCAGCTCAGCTCAGTGGTTCTCAAACTTAAGTGTGAAGAACACGCACCATGAAGGTTGTTGAACAGTACCAACTTCTAGAACCCTCAGTCCCCCAGATTTCTGGTCGGGTTACATTACTCCTCTCTCTAGAGGATAAAATAGGATTGTAAAATGCATGTGCTTCTTCACTCTGTGCTGCTGCCTGCAGCCAGGAGGGCTGGAGCAGACCTGTGCATCTCGACTGCTGGGCTCTGGTCTGTGGGAGCCTTGCTAGGTCCACTGATTCTCCGAGGCACGGAGCAGAGACAGACAGCTAAAGAACAGGCAGAGGGATCGTGAAGCAGCCCTAGTGATTGCTGCTACTTAATTGGATGGTTATTGGATTGCCAGGGCTGGGCCTTGAGGGCTCCTTACTTAGAAGCATGCAAAAGCCCCATCTGAGACAGCGAGGGAAGCTTTTTGCTTCACTGGACTCATGTAAACCGTGCCTTCCTTTCTCTCCTAATTTCTGGGAACACATTCCTGGAACTCAACATTGTCAAAGAATAAAACAAGGACCACCCAAGCTTATGTGTATGTGTAGCCTAGTCTATTAGCTTGCCAGGCAAGAGAGCACAGGCTGGTGAGTGGTTCTCTGAGGTGACTAGTCAGAGTTTTTAGTGCTAGATAGGGAAGCTCTTGGTGATTATGCAAATTAGAGATCAAAAACTGGCACTGGGGACAAGATGGGAGCACCCAAAACTCTGTACACTGTTGTTTAGAACAAGTCCAATTGTTCATTGGTTAGGAAAGTGTCTTCAGTTAGGTCACGTGATAACTCGTATCTTGGGTTCTTTGACCATGCAGCTTTCAGTTTTGCTACCTTCTAGACAAGTGGTGCTGTAAATTTAAAAATTGTTCTTTTACAACTTGCCAGAGCTGTACTTGCTGCAGGCTCAGAAAGACCCAAGTTGGTTCCCTGAGGTCATTTGAGCCCTTTCTGGGCTGGGTCAACTGCCAGCAACCCATCAGAAGGAAATGCAGCTGCTCCTAGAGTCCTAAGGCCCAGGTTGGTGATCCTTTCCTCTGTGGGCAGAGCAAAGCAAGCAAGGTACCCAGGGGTAGTATTTAAGGAGGCATGCACTGTTAGTGTCCTACAAGTACAGAGTGGGCCCTGGAGAGTTAGTGCCTCCTTAAATATTCAGCCTAGTCCTACAGCCTTCCAGGCTATAAGAGAGGATGTTTCTAGTGTTAGTCTTGCTATAAAACATTCTCCTTGGATGAACTATGATTGTACTCCAGATACATGATATTTCCAGTTGCTCTTGTTTTTCCCACACTAGAAATGGATAGGGCGTGTTTCCTAGGACCAGGAAGGGAGAGTGGGAAGGAATGCATCTCAGGATGTGTCAGCTGTTGATCAGGATCTGCCTAATTCCATGGATTTTAGTCATGTGACCAGATCATGGAGGCACAGGCAGTCTGTCCCATTACAGAACTGTACTTAGTGTTTTCTCACCTTTCACTCAGGCCAGCAACATTTTGTTTCAGGAGATATTTACTTGAAGTTTCAAGCCACATGGGAATTACTCATATCAGATCTCATTCATGGAATTTTTTTTGCCTGGCCATTCATAAAACAGCATCAGCAAAATTGATCCCAGTTTCCTCAATGTGACCTTTCCTACAGTTTCTAGAGAGACATTTGAGTCCAATCCCAGGTAAAACAATTTACAAATAAACACGGGTCCCACATCTTTAAAATAAAGAAAACATGGGCTTCTGGGGGCAACTGAATCATGCATACCCCTGACTCTGGGTTGAAAACTCCATTCCTCTCATGAAGGCAAGTTAAAGTCCATGGCAGTCCTTATTTCAGAGGTTACCCCCCACACCCAATTCCAAAATGTTGAACCAAGGCTGTCTCATGATAGCATCATCATCTCTGGAAGAATCAGTCCTTTCTGTATAATTGAAGTTGCCCCTTTTTCTTCATCTTGTGGCTATTTTCAGCTGTTTCTCCTTGTTCTGTCCTTCAAAGACACAGGGAGGAGCCAGCCACCAACTGCTCAGTAATAATCTTTCATGTGCAGCATGTGAAAAGCACACAAGAGAGTGCAGGGTTAATGCAAGAGCTGCAGTCCTATTCATTCATGCAGGGACCTCAGGAAGTTTTCTTGTTGCATCCCCCCAACTCCCAACATCAACTAAGCATAATGAAGTCAGTTCAGGATGGGCTTTAAGCCCAACTTCACTTGCTTTGGGATTCGTCACTCAGGCTCCTATATTAAATTCACCTTGGGGTCTATGGTAAATTTTATGAAATGTTACTTTCCTCTTTACGGCTAGCATAAACATTTATTATACATCCTGTGATATATGTTTCCAGGAAGTAAGGAAATGCTGTTGTGGAAAGATATGATTCCCAACTGATTTGAAATATAGACAAATAGCATTTTTAGAAGGGGGCCAGGACTTTAATGGAAAAAAAGTAGTTATCAGATTTTTTTTTCTTGTCTTTCTCTGCTTTCTCCTCTGGCACCAGTTAAAGGAATATTTCTCATCCTTTCTCCCCATGCACACAAAAGATGATACCTGATATGAAATGCTGTCAAATCCTGCTTCATTAAAGCCCACAAAAGCTAATGCACAGCTCCCCTCACACTGCCCTAAAATGGGAACAAAGAAGCAGAATAATGTCAAAATAGAACACAAAGGAAAAGAGTTTGTCTTCTGGGCCTGGGAGATGAAAGGTATGAGGAGTCATCTGTGAATGTTGGGCTGGGCCAATATTTCTAGGGCTTGTTTCATAGATGATGGGGGATTGCCAGCCAGGCCAACTTGTACGAACACAGCAAGAGTACAGTGAAGGCCCTCCAACAAGGGCCCAGGTGATAGTTCTGTCATTGACTCAGTCACAGGCAAAAGGTAGATTATTTGCCTCAGGTCAGGGACATCTAAACAAACAGAGAATGTGTCCCTCCCACTTACTTGTGCAGTAGGACACTCTTTGAAGAGGAAGATCTGAGAACATGAGTCTGGTTGGGGGACCCTGGTTGGAGAACCCAGAAAACAGATAGTTGTGAGAGGTGTGCTGGATTCTTAAAGGGAAGTAACTGTGAAAAAATGGAAAAAAAGAAAAGAGAGAGAGAGAAGAGCAAGTCACATTAAGAGTTCATTACTACTAGCAGTGTGAACAACCATGAGGACCAAGCCATTTTGCTTTGTGGCTTAACAGGGTTCTGTAGATCACAAATGGGGCAAATGTATGCTACCGGTTCAGAATATGACCCCTAGGAAGGTGAGAGGGCAAATTCAGAGTAACCTAGGTGGCATCACAGAAATGGCAGAGCTAGAACTTGAAATCTAGCCGCAAGGGCTAAAATGATATCATGCTATTCATCAAAGTGAAGATAGAACATAGCCCACATCCTTCCCGCTATCCTACATTGCCGCTTCACTCAGGCTCCTGGTGTCCCCTTCACCTTCACCTTCCTTCACTCTTTTGTCATCCACAGCTAAAGTCGATTACTGGGTACTGTCACTGAGCCCTGGGAGGAGAAAAACAGTGAGGGCTGGACAGCCACTGGGATCACACCCTCTTCAGTTGGCAACTGAGGTTGCATCTTACTTAGGTTACCCCAAAGCAGAGCCTAAAATAAGCAATTGAGAACAGGTAGTTTGTTTAGGAAGGGATTCCAAAGAACAAGAGTAAGGGAATGGGAATGCGAGGCATGGATGAAGAGAAAGTCAGTATAAGGATGCATTATGAAGACCCTGCTCTGCCAGGATCTCCTAAGAGGCATACAGGATGCCTTTCAAAAATGTCCATATAAAAGATGAGAGGCAGGACCTAGTTCCCATCCCCCATTGGTTGAGGGCTGTCCCTGTATGTGTTGACATTTCTGAAATTCCCAGCTGGACATGCAATGTCCTGGCCTCATAAGTACCTCAAGTCAGAGAACAAAGGCATGGTGCTCACTCATGGTGAGACAGGTGAGCCTAAGCTCACAAAGAACTGTCCACCCCAGTCAGCTCTGGAATCAGAGATACGACTGATAGGATGTGTGATAAGGCACCAGATGCATCTACTACAGGCTATAAGCCTGTCAAGGGGTAAGAAAACAAGGAGATTTTGTACTACCACAGGGGAGCCAACTTGGACAAAAATCCTCTCAGAAAATAAGCAGATCTAGAATTATTCAAACTGACAGAAGTGAGGAGGTTTAAAAAAGAGGAGTTGAAGAGGGTTACTAAGAGTTGGGTGGAGGATACAGTCAGAGAAAAGGGCAGAAATCTTCCTGGATACCCAACATCCTGTACATTCGAATTCACTAGATATCTGAACCTGTAGAGTCCTCAACATGGGGTCATAAAGGAGGTAAGACCACACTACAATGAGATCTTCTGGTTCCAACATTTATAAACCTTTGTGGGCAGAGACCAGGATGCTCTACACAGTATTGATTTCAGGGCTACAGCAAAGTCATTCCTTTGGTGAGGGTATTTAGAAAGACTGGAGTGCTTGAAAACAGAAAGCTTAGGCTGGAATCTTGATTTGACTTTTGGGGCTGTATGTCCTACAAAACCAGAGTGTAGACATTGCCACTTCTACCTGCAGCAAAGGGAACAGTCAAGGGTCTCTGAGGCACTGCAAAGCCAAACGTGTTACAAGAAAAAGAAAGCACCCTGTGGCATTTATATTGTAAATGCTTAAATTCTAGAAAAAGCCTGAAGATTATGAGGCTCAGAGATTAGTAGGATGAAGTTTATGGGGTTGAGGTAATTAAGTATATGAAAGGATCATAGCAGATGCATACAGGAAAGACCTATTAAGTTATCCATTACCAATACACTGGTGCCTCCCAATACCACAGTCTTAACAGCTATAGTAAATGTATATTATTTGTCTTTTCAGTGTCACCTCCTCTGGAGAATTGATTCACCTCCATTTTATGTTGTTCTGGTGGAATATAAACCACACTGCCTTACTCCATATCATCTCTAGCTCCACTATTCCATATTCCAACCACAAGGGTAATAGTGGTAGAATCAGTCTTCAAATACCTCCACTCCTCTGGTTACTGTGATTCATTCAAGGATGGATGCGTAACTCAAACAGGAATAATCAAAATCTCCACTGAGATTTGATATATTGATTCTGGCAGATTGAGGGTCTCTCACTTTTTTAATGGTGAAACTTCTTTAAATAACAGTACCCAGAAGGAAGAAAAACTGGAGAGACTGAAATATACTGTTGAGACCCTGAATCCAGTCATGTCCCATGCCAGAATTACCTTCAGACTTGTCAGCTATGTGACCAATAAGTTATTTATGTATTTATTTATTTTGCTTAAGCTAGTTTGACTTGAATTTATGTCATTTGCAATGTAGAAAATGTCTCACTAATACAGTATTTACTGAGCACATAATGTGGTCTATGCTAGGTGTAGTGGGTTGAATGTTGGCTCCCCAAAAGATATATCTACATCCCAAACACTGTGAATATGACTTATTGGGAAAAGGAGCCTTTGCAGGTATAAATACATTCAGGAGCTCAAGATGATATCGACTATCAGGATGGGCCTAGATCCAGTAAAAAGTGTCATTATGAAATGCACAGAGTAAGACACAGAGACAGAGGAGGCAGTCACATGAAGATGGAGGCAGAAATTGGAGTGAGGTAGCCACAAGGAATGCGAACTACTACTGGAAGCTGAAGAGGAGAGAAAAGATTCTCCCATAGTGTCTCCACAGTGACTCCAATTCTGCTGACACCTTGATTTCAGACTTTTGGAACTTATATATTAGATAAATCATTCAAATTTGAAAAAGGAGAATTATGACTCTGGAGATGGTGGTATAAAATGATATTATTTATTTGAAATAATTATTATACAATAACTGCTTTATTGAAGTATGTGCAGAGTGATATGGGAGTGAAGAAGAATGGTTTATAAAATAAGATCACAAAATAGATGTAGAACCATATAACAGTTCAGAGAATTACCTGGGTTCAAATCTTAGTCCACTACTTACTCCACCATAAATAGCTGTGCATCACTGGGTAAGTTGCCTAACCTCTCTGGGCTTCAGTTTCTAAATCTGTAATACAGGGATGGCAATAATGATACCTTCTTCATAGGATTTTTGTGAGACTTCAATGAGATAATATCTGTAGTGTGTTTAGATTAGAACCTAGTATATGGTAGGCACTCAGTAAATGTTATTCAGGAGGAACTACCCTATAATGAAGCATTCTATACCAGAGCTTCCCCACCAGTGTGCTGCAGATGGATTATGGATATGTCTGCTAGAGGGCTAAAAAGGGAAGATTCACAGAAATTGAAAAATTGAGGGTATCGCAGAAAAGGGAGAGCTTGTGAAAGAGATTCCATAAAGTTGTTCATGAATTCCTGGGGTTATCCTAGACCTGTGCATGCATGACTGCGACCCTAAACAGCATATAAGACTTTGAGTACCAAATGAAGAGACAGACCAATGTATAAGTCCAAGACTGGCCACTGGATTGTACACACATGAGATAAAGCTGAACAATATATCAAAGACCTTGAAAAAATAACTGATATTGAAACCACAACCCCACAGAGGGCTGATTAGAACTTTCAGCCTGAACATAACCAGGTTGACTGCCTGCTAAAACAAACAAATAAACAAATAGCAACATTCTCCATACGAATTAAATAAAACTCAGAATCTAATAACATAATACTCAAACATCTAAGATACAATCAAAAATTGTTCAGCATACAAAGAACCAAGATATGATGCTGAGATAACACAGATGCCAGAATCATCTAAGACTTTAAAACAACTACTATTAAAATGCTGTAAGAAGTAGGTTGAGAAATTGAGGTTTTGCTCCCGGAATCTCTATCCTGTTCTATTGGTCTATATGCCTGTTCTTGTACCAATACCAGTTTCTTTTGATTATTATAGCCTTATAATAAAGTTTAAAGTCTGGGAGTGTGATACCTCCTGCCTTGTTTCTTTTGCTAAGGATTGTTTTGGCTATTCATGGTCGTTTATGTTTCCATATGAATT
>CAUYQG010149534.1:0-16478 GCA_963574415.1 Tarsius wallacei | reverse complement strand
ATGTTTCCAGTTTCTGTCCATTCAGGAATATGCTAACTGCGGGTTCATCATAGATGGCGCTTACTATTTTGAGGTATGTTCTTTCTATTCCTAGGTGTTTGAAGGTTTTTACCAGGAAGGGATGCTGCATTTTATCAAAAGCTTCTTCTGCATCTAATGATATAATCATGTGCTTCTTGTTTTTACATCTGTTGATGTATTTAATTGCATTTATGGTCTTGCAGATGTTGAACCAGCCCTGCATCCTGGGGATTAAGCATACTTGGTCATGGTGGATGATTTTTGAGATGTGTTTTTGGATCAGATTTGCTAGAATCTTGTTGAGGATTTTTGCATTTATGTTATTAAGGGATATTGGCCTGTAGTTCTCTTTTTTTGTTGGGGCTTTACCTGGTTTGGTTATCAGTGTATATCTAGCAAAGGCCTAACATCTAGGATCTACAAGGAACTCAAATGTGCTGAAAGGAAAAAAACAAACAGCCCCATCAAAAAGTGGGTAAAAACATGAATAGACACTTCTCAAAATAAGATATGCAGGCAGCCAACAGACACATGAAAAAGTGTTCAGTCTCACTAATCACCAGAGAAATGAAAATTAAAACCACATTGAGATACACATAACCCCAGTAAGAATGGCTATCATTAATAAAACAAACAACAAAAGATGCTGGCAAGGATGCGGAGAAAAAGGAATGCTTTTACACTGCTGGTGGGAATGCAAACTAGTGCAACCTCTTTGGAAAGCAGTGTGGCAATTTCTGAAAGAACTAGAAATTTACCTTCCATATGACCCAGCAATCCCCCTATTGGGAATATACCCGGAGGAACTTAAATCATTCTACAAAAAAGATACCTGCACACACATATTTGTTGTAGCTCTATTCACAATAGCAAAAACATGGATCCAACCATGCTGTCCATCAAAGCTCAACTGGATTTTAAAAACGTGGTACATATACACAATGGAATATTATGCAGCCATAAAGAAGGACAAACTTACGGACTTTGCAGCAACTCAGATGGATTTAGAGTCTAACATACTCAGTGATCTATCACAGAAACAAAGAACAGAGTACCTTATGTTCTCACTCAAAAGAGGACCTTGAACAATTATCAAAATACTATAAGAAAGGGATTGGAAGTAGTGGGAAACTGCCTGGGGGGGTGGGTGGGATTGGCAGTTGAAGGAAACTGACAGAGGAGGGAGGGGCACACCTCATCAACAAGAAAGGGTACCTGCAAAATGAACATTTGTATACCCAACCCTGAATTGTACCCCACATCTTTAAATTTTTTTAAAAAGATAAATAAAATAAACAAATAAATAAAAGACAGAATAGCTATATTAATGTCAGGCAAATCAAACTTCAAAACAAGGACAATAATTAGGAATCAAAAGGAGCAATGCATAATGATAGTGGAGTCAGTTCTTCAAGAATTCATAGCAATCCTGATTGTGTGTTCACCTAACCACAAAACATCAAAATAAGTGAGGCCAAAACTGACAGAATTGAAAGACAAATAGACAAACACATCATGATAGTTATAGTCTTCAATACTCCTCTTTCAGTAATTAGTAGAGCAAGCAGGCAGACACTATCAATTATTATCCATCAACTTTGTTTAATTGATATTTATAAAACATTACATCCAGGAACATCAGAATGCACAGTCTTACAAAACTTGAAATATTCACCAAGATAGATAATATTGTGAGCCATAAAACACACACTAACATAGGTAAAGAATAAAAATAATACAAAGTATGTTTTCAGATCACAAAAAAATCAAGTAAGAAATCAATAACAGAAAGATGGCTGGAAAATATCCAGATGTTTGAAAATTAAACAGCACACTTTAGAATAACTCATGAATCATAGAAGTCATCTCAAGAGAAATTTATATATATTTGAGATAAATGTTTCCAGGATACATGGTCAAAACTTAAAAGTAAATTATTTCCCTATGTACCATAGATGAACACTTAGAATTTGAAATTTTGTGTGTGTGTGCCTATACCACATTTTATTTATCCATTTATCAGTTGATAGACATTTGGGTTGTTTTCACCATTTGGATGTTACAAAGAATGTTGCTATGGACATTCATGTAGAAGTTTTTGTGTGCACCTTGGGAATTCCTAAGCATACATTTTCAGCATTTTATTATGGGAAATTTCAAACATACACAAAAATTGAGGAAATATACCCACTGGGTACTCATTACAGAGCTTCAAGAACAATTATTAATTCACATACAATCTTATTTTATTTGTACTTTCGTCCCATTGTTTCTAAATTATTTTATGGCAGACTTCTGACAGCATATTTTTTTATCCATAAACATTTCAGGAATTATTTCTGAATTTTTAAAAATAGCTTTATTGAGATAAAATCAGGATGTCACAAAATGCATCTAAGATGCACAATTCAGTGGTTTTAAATGTATTTTAGTTTTTCTCTAATGACTAATAATGCTTAGTATTTTTTTCCTTGCATCTGTTGAACATTTGTGTATCTTCTTTGGAGAAATGTCTATTCATATCCTCTGCTGCCTATTTTTAAATTGGGTTATTTGTCTTTTTCTTGTTAAGTTGTGTTTTTTAATGTAGAATTTGAAATTTTAAGATAATACCATTTGCCACAGGAACGAGAGAGAGAAGAGGAGTGGAGAGGAAAGAGAGAGAAAGAGAGATCTACCAAAATATGTATAGGTAGAAAGCTACAAATCAAAAAGAAATCTAAATAAAATATATTTTATGTTCCTGGATTGGAAGACTCACTATTGTCAAGAGGTCAGTTTTTTCAACTTTTTCTATAGAGTCAGGCAATTCCAGTCAAAATGCCAGTAATCTATTTTGTAGATGTCAACAAAATAATTCTAAAGTTTATATGGAATGGCAAAAGGCATGTAATAACCAACATAGTAGTGAAGAAGAGTAATAAGTTAAATGACTCATACTTTGTAGTCTCAAGAATTACTATAAAGCTACAGTAATCAAGGCAGGTTGGTATTATCAAAGAATACACATCAGTTGAATGGAATAGAGAGCCCAGAAATAGACTCACACAAATATAGTCAACTGGGTTTTGTCAAAAACAGAAAATAATACAATGGAAAAAGTATTCTCAAAAATAATGTTGAAAAAATTGAATGTCCATATGTGAAAAAAATGAACTTAGGCACAGATCTTACAGATTTCACAAAAAATTAACACAAAATCGATCATAAACTTAAGTCTAAAGCATTGTTTCCCATGGTTTTCCCATGGTTTACAAATTCTAAAACCAGTATATAAAAAAGGATCCCAAAAAACCAGAATTATCTTTGGAGAATGTGCCCCTTGTAGTACACTCAGAATTTGTTCCTCTGGATCAAACTGTCAACCAAAGTTTTTATCAGGAAGTTTTGAGGAAGTTGTGTCATGATTTGTGTAAGAAACATCATGAGTTGTGGCAAACAGGTGATTGGTTCTTCCACCATGACAATACACCTGCCCACACTGCGCTGGGTATTCAGCAGTTTTTGACCAAAAACAGCATAACCCCCTGTGTCCCACCCTCTCTATTCACCCGATCTCACCCCAAGCACTTTTTTTTTGTTTGTTTCCCTGGATTTAAAAAAAATTCTCAAAGGGAAATTTTTTGTCAATGTGGAAGAGATGAAACAAAAAATGGCGGAAGTACTAAAAGGCATCAACATCGACAAATTCAAAAACTGTTTTGAGCAGTAGAAAAGTCATCTCAATAGGTGTATTACATCAAACAGAGAGTACTTTGAAGGTGACTGAAGTATAAACATACAAAAATAAACACACGCTTTTTAAATAAATAAATTCCTTTTGGGGGATCCTCATCATATGTGTATACCAGGACTAAACTGGACTAAACAGCTAAATAAACAGACGGCAAAATGATTGGTGCTAGATTTCTAGCTATCAGATTAGGAGGTAACAGGCAAACAAGAGGGAACAGCTAGAGTAATCCATTTGGTGGTAGCTTAAAGTTGGAGACATCAGTATAAACTTGTATTTTAGCTTAATTTAGATATAGATGATTACATATAAAAATATTTATATATGTCTATATGGAAAGTTCTATATGTCTTATGGAAAGTTAGCAAACACATGTGTATCTTTATTCTATCAGTGAAGAAGGCCAAGAAGCAAAGGCATCTGAGTAGTGGTGACATACCTACCTCCCAGGTCTTGGTTTCTAATACCATTTTCCAATAAAAGGAGGCAGGGCTTTTAGGAGAATTGGCTAGTTCTAGAGCTGATGCAAGAAATATATAAGATAATCCTGGAGTATCCTGTAGTGCAAGGAAGCAAAGAAGTGCTAAAACAAACAACCAAAAAAAAAAAAAAACAATATACAATAATGGATACATGTTAAAGGGAAACAGAAGCCAACTTAAAGAAGTCCAATGGTCAGATCTGGACTACTTACAGCAATAAAATAAACTAGTGTTGAATTATAATCCAAAGAATACCTACAAGTCCATAGTAATATAAATCAATGATTGAATAAAAAATGGGGGAAAAGGAGACAAATCTCCCACACAGAAGAATTCCAACTAATTTATATAGACATTCTGCCTTCAAGCAGGGGGAGCATAACTCTCTACTTCTTTAAATCACTTTACATAGTGATTTCTTTCCAAAGAGCACTGTATGAAAGGCAGGGAGGGAAAACTTATCAGTCGAGACACCTAACTAACACCACCTGAGCCCGGGTAATAAGATCAACATCAACAGTGATAAGTCATGTTGATTGTATGAGATCTTCCTCCCAAAACCCCGTATCCCCAGTCTATCATGAGTAAAATGTGAAAAAAAGGTGCCAACTAAGAAATATTCTACAGAATACCTGAATCAATACTAAAATTATTAAGGTTATCAAAAACAAAGAAAATCTGAGAGACTGCTATAGCCAAGAAGAGTTTAGGAGATAAAGGGTATATGTAATGTGTTTTCCTGGATGGAATTCTGGAACAGAAAGAGGATATTAGATAAACTAAGGAAATCTGAGAGAATCATGAATTTTAGTGAATAATAATATATAAATATTGGTTAATTACCAAAAAAGTGCCATACTAGTGTAAGATGTTAACAATAAGGAAGACTGGGTTTATCTGGCCCTGTGTCAGGGAGTAAAGCAGGAAAGGTCACTGGAAAATCAGCCAGCACAAGTAAGTCATGAATACCAAGCAAATGAGAAATGACATCTTTTCAACATATGTGCCTTAAGACTTTTTTAATTTACAGATTTTTTCCTCCATCTCTTTTACTTTGTTCTTAAAATGTACTTGATAAAGTGTGTTTTTCTATAAAGATTCTCAGAGTCTGGGGTCTTCTGATTGAATCTCTCTGAAGTAGTTCAGTGTATCTTTTGGTTGCTGTATTGTTTGTAAATTGATTTCTGAATCCAGATGCTTGATGTTTGATCAGATGCAGGCTTCTGCTTTGGATATGACACTAGGTGGTGGTGTATTCTTCTGCAGAAGACATGTAGTGTCTAGTTGCCTCTCTTTTTGTGATGTTAGTAACCACTGATAATTCCTAGATCTTAAGGGGTTACAAAATAGGGATATTCTTTGGGGATTTTTTTTTTAACTTTTTGAAACTTTCTAAATTCAACTTTGTAAAGGTATAATTTTCAAGGAATAAAATTCACGAATTTTAAATTGCAGGAAAATGTCTGCCAAAATAAAAATGCATGATTGCAATAGTTCTGTAGAATTTTGGTATTCTATATGTAGATGGAAGTATTATCTATATACTAATTCTTTCCCCCTTTATTTACAGAGAAAAAATAAACTGGTTTTCAAAGAATGAACAAACGGGGGATAAATGTCTCTTTTTCTGTTTATCAGAATTACTAGAAATCCTCACATAAGTGAGAGTTGCCTTAACCTTCAGACAGAAATACAGATTTCTAGATCTCTTTCACTTGTATCGTTCATCCTTTGAAAATCCTTTCTATATTTGTTTTCTCATTTTATACAAATAATCATATCATAAGCAAGCAGAGTAGATATTGTTAATGCCATTGCTATATTGAATCTGGACAATGAAGAAGCTGGGGGTGGGGGAGAGATAGAAAACAAACATGTAAGAAGTAAGATAAACATGCATATATATAAAACAGAGAAGATGAAAAAGACATTCTGGCAAAGCTGATAATGTTGAATAGAAGTGAGCAATATCAGTTTGAAAATGCATTCAACATTTTAAGCTTTGAAAACAGTCACATAGTTAGGACCAATAAAAAAAAATGTGGAACCTATTCACAAATAACAACAAAACACTCTCTTCATAAAAATAAGATGGAAAAATGGGGAAAGAAAATAAGCTAGATTTATTTTCCAAAGCCAAACTTTTACATTTTTCAAAGATTTATCTGCATTGGCAGGATTAGAAAGAACACAGGTTCTGGAGAAAAGAAAGACCTGGCTTTATGTCCCAGTTCCACTGTGTACCTGGATGACCTTGGGTGATTTGCAAACCTCTGTGCTCTAATTACCTCATTTGAATAATGAGGAAATAATGTCTATTTCTGAAGACTGTAGAAGAGACAAAATAAAATGGCACATAGAATATTCTGGTACATATGTTATTTCTAATGAAAACTCAACTCCTCCAATGCCATGGAGGGTCACCAGGACTTAATCACTAAGGTACCTGGACTCCTTTTCTTTCAGTGATTCAGAAACTGTTCCTGAGGAGAGAAACATTTAGTCTTATTCACCTTCAGTAACTTCAGTCAAGACAAAGTGGCAAATATGTTATGCAACCAGTATATTATTATGAAAATTAACATTAGATATGGTCCAGAAAAACTTATCCAAATTAAAGCAGAAAATAATTATTTGTCAAAAGAAAGAGGCTTCTCCTTTCTGCCAATGATTTTCTTAATTTGTTCTCTAAACAGGATTCCAATTATCATTTGATACAAAGTTTAGAAACATCTTTGATTATAAAATATTATCCATACAAGTTACATATCAATGATATGTATTTATTATATTTGTATTTTTACATAGTTATATATTCTTTATAAATAGCAATAGCAATAAATCATAATTTTTACAGCAGGGACTCAATAGCCCATCCCTCAAAAATATAACACTTAGTAATAATAGCAATCTTCAGAATATTATAGAGTATAATGTTATTTATATACATTTTTAAAATATTAAAAATTATTTAGTTTTACCTTTCATATACATGATATGTATATATGTAAATGTGTATGTAACATGAATATAACATGAAAAACAAACATCAATTTTCTTTTGAGAGATAGAGGAAAAGGATTAGGGAAAAGCTTCAAATATATCTGTAATATATTGTTTCTTAACAAATATCTGGAACACAGATGGTAAAATAGCTGAATTAGATAAGACTGTATCAGGGACAAAGCTGTTTATTTTGCTGTTTTGTGTAATAATGTTTTAAATTATTAAAATTAAAGCAATATATGCACATAAAATGCTTTAAATGATAATAAAGGGTACAATATGAAGATTTAGACCATCTTAATTTATTTCTCCTATCCCAGACCCACTTATTGAAAGTATCACTTTAGATCAAATATGTTTTAGTTCTTTTTTAGTTATTTCAATAAATCTAAAATATTTACCATTTGTCCTAATTTTATTAATTTTAAGCAAAATGCATTAACATCTTTCTATAAAAGATAAAAGAATTAGCTCCCTGATATGATCCTCTTTTATTCCCTCCCGTTTCTCAAATTCATTGGTCATCATTCAACAATTTGAAACTTTAAGTGATGTTACATTTGCAAGATATTTATTAATTACAAGGCCCAATGACCCTACATCTCACCCTTGTTTTTGGCATTTTAAGTCTTGATTGTATATTTTAACAGTAAAAATATGATTTTGTGAGGGAAGGGAAGTAGGTTA
Source organism: Tarsius wallacei (assembly GCA_963574415.1). Classification (NCBI taxonomy): domain Eukaryota; kingdom Metazoa; phylum Chordata; class Mammalia; order Primates; family Tarsiidae; genus Tarsius; species Tarsius wallacei. The sequence continues at coordinate 8,549 of CAUYQG010149534.1, read as the reverse complement.
ACTGGAAGCTCACAATCATATTTTTATTATTATTTTTCACTTGTGGCAAAATACACATAAAATTTACCACCTAACTCATTTTAGGTTTACAGTTTAGTGATATTTAGAACATTCATACTGTTGTGCAGCTATCATCACAATTCATCTCTAGAACTTATTTTCATCTTGCAAAACTGAAACTTTGTACCCATTAAACACTAACTTCCTGTCCACCCTTCCCATAGCCTCTGGAAACCACCATTCTACTTTCTGTATTACAAATTTGATTACTCTAGGTACCTCATGTAAGTAGAATCATAGAGTACTTATCTTTTTGTGTCTGACTTCTTTTACTTATAATAATGTCCTGAAGGTTCATCCATGTTCTAGCATGTGTCAGAATTTCCCTCCTTTCTAAGACTGAATAATATTCTACTATGTATATATACCACGTTTTGTTTAACCATTCGTCTATCAATGGACACTTGGGTTACTTCCACCCTTTGGCTATTGTTAATAATGTTACTATGAACAAAGGTATACAAGTATTTCTTCAAGATCCATTCTTTTGGGTATATACTCAGAAGTGGACTTGCTGGATCACATAGTTATCATTTTCTAATTTTTGAGGAACTACCATACTGTTTTCTATAATGGCGGCGCTGTTTACACTCCTACAAACAGTGCACAAGAGTACCAATTTCTCCACATCCTAGCCAACACTTGTTATTTTCTGTTGTTGTTGTTGTTGTTGTTGTTGTTTTGAATAGCATTCTTATGAGTGTGAGGTGGTATCCTATTGTGGTTTAGATTTGCAATTCCCTAGTGTTAGTCACATTGAACATCTTTTTATGTGCTTGCTGGACATTTGAATATTTTCTTTGGAAAAATACCTGTTCAAGTTCTTTGCCCATTTTTTAATTGAGTTGTTTGTTTTTCATTGTTAGGCTGTATGACTTCTTTATATATTCTTGATATTAACCTCCTATCAGATATTTGATTTGCAAATATTTTCTCCCACTTTTCACTCTGTTGGTTGTGTCCTTTGATGCACTGAAGTTTTTAATTTTAATGTCAATTTATCTATTTTTTGATGTGTTGTTCTATCCAATAAATCATTTCTAAATCATGAAGAAATAAAAAAACCCAACAGTTTATACCTAGTAAGGAGATTAAATTAGCAATTCAAAACCTCCCAACAACACAAAGTCAAGCAATATATGGCTTCATTGGTGAAGCCTTGGTAGATCATTTCTAGGAATATACCTATTTCACACTTGTTCATAGTACTTTCTTACGATCTTTTTTACTTCAATAAAATTGGTTGTGATGTTCCCTTTTCATTTTTTATTTTAGTTGAGTCCTTCTCTCTTTTTATCTTAGTTAATCTAGCTAAAGTTTTATCAATTTTGTTGAATTTTTGGAAGAAAAACTCTTATTTTTATAAATTTTCTCTATTTTTTTTTCTTCTGCTAACTTGTGTTTAGTTTTTTCTTCTTCTATTTTCTTGATGTATAAATTTAGGTTATTTATTTGCATTTTATGTAAGCATTTACAGCTATAAATTTTCATCTTAATCCTATTTCTGTTGCATCCCATACATACGGGTACATTGTGTTTTTATTTTCATTTGTCTCAAGACATGTCATAATTTCCCTTGTGTTTCTTCTTTGATTCATTGGTAATTGAAGAGTGTATTGTTTAATTTACATATATTTGTTAAGTTTTCCAGTTTTCCCTATGCTATTGATTTCTAGTTTCATTTCATTTTGATCAGAAAAAGTATTTTATGTCATTTTAACCTGTTAAATGTATTAAGACTTTTTTTTTGTTTTAACATATTATCTATTCTACATACTATTCTGTGTGTACTTGAGAAAAACTGATCTGCTGCTGTTGAGCAGTTCTGTATTTATCAGGTCCAATTTGTCTATAATACATAAGTACTTTTTTCCTTATTGATCTTCTGTCTGGTTTTTCTATTCATTGTTAAAAGTGGGGTATTAAGGTTTACTACTATTATTCTAGTGCTGTTAACTTCTCCTCTCAATTCTGTCAATTTTTTTGTATTTAGGAGTTCTGATGTTTGGTGCATATCTGTTTACAATTATTATATTTTCTTGATGAACTGACACTTCTATCATTATATGATGTCTCTTGTAACAGTTTTTTGTTCTGTTTTGTTTTCTTGTTTTTTGTTTTTTGCTTGTTTGTTTGCTTTAGTCTATTTTGTCTGATATTAGTGTAGCTACCTCTGCCCTGAATATTTTTCTCTATTCTGTCACTTTCAACCTATGTGTCTTTTGATCTTAATTAAATATTTTGTAGACAGAATATAGTTGGATCTTTTTTTATCCATCCTGCCAATCTACCAATCTATATTGCCGTCAAAGCCCTCTAGTGATTTTTTTAAAATTCAGTTATTTATTTTTTAGGTCAAGCATCTTATATTTTTTCATTAAATTATAGTTTAATTCATTTACACTATAATAATGACTTATATGAAAGTACTTGTTGCCATTCTGTTATTTGCTTTCTATATGCCTTGTAGTTTTTTGTCCCTCATTTTCTCCCTTACTGCTTTCTCTTTGTTTGGTTGAGTTTTTGCAGTGACATGTCTTGGTTTACTTCTCACATCTTTTTGTGTATATTCTATAAATATTTTTCTTGTGACTACCATGTTATATAACATCTTAAAGTTATAACAACCTACTTTAAAATAATAACAATTTAATTTCAATCAGATACAAAACAATCTACTCCTTTACTGTTCTCTCCAAACTTTGTTATTGATATTACAAAGTACATCTTTATATATTGTGTATTAACATAGATTTAGAATTGTTTTTATGCTTTCATATTTTAAATTCTACAAAACAATAAAAAGTGGAATTATTAACCAAAAATTACAAGAATACAGTTTTTTACTTTTGTTCATATATTCACCTTTAGTGGGAAACTTTACATTTTCATATGGTTTGAGTTTCTGTTTAGTGTCCTTTCATTTCAAATTGGAGAACTCCCATTAGCATTTCTTGTAGGCAGGCATAATGGAAATTAATTTTCTCTGTTTTTATTATCTGGAAATGTCTCAATTTTTATTTCATATTTGATGGACAGTTTTGCAGGTATAGATTTTTCAGTTGACAGGATTTTTTCTTTCAGCACTTTAAACATGTCATCCCACTGCTTTCAGGCCTGCAAGGTTTCTGCTGAAAAATCTGGTGAAAATCTTATTAAAAATGTCTTGTCCACGTCAAGTTTTTTTCTCTTTCTATTTCAAAACTCTTTTTCTTTGACTTTCCACAGTTTGATGCTAATATGTCTATGTGTGTGTCCCTTTGGTTTATCTTACTTAGACCTAATTAAGCTTTTTGAATTGTATATCCATGTTTTTCTTGAAATTTGGGGGGTTTTTTAAGCCATTATTTCTCTGAATATGCTTTTTTTCCCTCTCCTCTTCTTCTAGGGCTCACATAATGTGTATACTGATCCACTTAATGTTATACCACAAATTCCTTGGGCTCTGTTCAATTTTCTTCATGCTTTTTGTTTGTTTGTTTTGGTTCTTGGACTTGATAATTTCAAATACCTGTCTTCATGTTTGATAATTCTTTATTCTGTCTATTCAAATCTGTTGTCAAAGCCCTCTAGTGATTTTTTAAATTCAGTTATTTATTTTTTAGGTCAAGCATCTTATATTTTTTTCATAATTTCTATGTATTTGTTAATATCTTCATTTTTTCATATGTTGTTTTCCTGATTTCTTTTGGTTTTCTGCCTCCATACTTCTTTTTTACCTCAGTGAGCATATTTTAAGACAGTTGTTTTAAAATCTTTGTCAAGTAAGTCTGAAACCTGTGCTGCTTTAGGGTCAGTTTCTGAATATTTGTTTTGTTACTTTGAAGAGGCCATGTTCCTCTGTTTCTTCATGTACCTTATAATCTTCTGTGGAAAATTGAGCATTTAAAAAAACAGCCACCATGCCTGGTTTTTGGAAACTGGTTCTGTCAGGAGGTCTTTACTAATTAGTTCAGTACAAAGCCTGAAGATAGTCTCAGAACTTTTCTTAAGATTTATCTTTCCTGGGCCTGTGCATGTGTTTTTTATCCAATTCCATTGCTTTTAAATGTCTTAATTTCCCTAAGAGTCCCATCCCTGCTCTTTCTCAGGGCCTTAGATGTTTTGTTGTATTTCTTTTCCTATAATCTCTTGTCCCAGGTACCTAGGAGTCCACAGTTGCCCTGAAACTCTCTATTGCCATGATGACTACCACTGTTTTTAGCAATCCCCAACCTGACATCTAAACTTGCCATCATTTCTGTCAATGCTCCCAGACAAAACAGAAACAACTTCCTTAGGCAGTCCCCTGTATAAGCCAGAATGTTATAAACAAATTTTACTCCTTTTTTTTTTTTTCCTCATCCTGAGGGAGTAACCAGAAATTCGGTGGCATTTTTCCCTTGCCATATAAGGAAAAGAGCGGGGGGTAAATGTGAACAAGAATGTCACCACATTTTCTATTTTGACTATGGCTTTTCCTTGGTGGGGCAAATTATGTTGCTGCAGATCCTTAATGGTTTTTAGAGTTCTCACAGAGCTACTTTGATTAGTATGCTGTTGTTTGCTTGCTGTTTCTTGGGGGATGAAGAATCTGGAACTTCCTACTCTGCTGTCTTCCATAGTTATCCTTTGCGACATAGCCCCCAAAACCGGATTAAATTATTTAATATTTTCCTGTTTAAATAAAATCCAAACTCCTTGTCCTTAAGGCATTGCATAATTTGTCTCATGCCTTTGCTTTCCTTTCCAATTTTAATTTGCTCCATTCATCCCATTTTCACTAAGCTCTAACCACAACAATCTTCTTTTTGTTCCAGGAAAGCTCAAGCTCTTCCTGCCTTGGGGGCTTTTCTCGTGCTCTGATTTCTATCTAGTACCTTTCTTTCCCTCTTTGCATTGTTAATGCCTATTTTTTTCTCAAGTATTATCTTATGAGACTTCCTCAGAAAAGTTGTTGTTTCTGACCTTTCAAACTAGGTTAGAGTCCTTGTTATCTGAACACCCGGCCTTTTTTCCTTTGTATCATTTTTTCAACTGTAAATACATATTTTTGTGAGGTTACTTACTCAATATTGGTCTCTCCCACAAGGTGGTAGACTCTTTAGCATAGAGAAAACATTTTCTATTTATTGCTGTATCCAAAGTATCCACCACAGTTACTAGGACACAGTATGCATTCAAAACTATTTTTGTCTATTTCTTTAATGAATTATTGAAGCCTCTCGTGTATGTTTGCCTTGTTTTACTTGCTTTCCTCTTTAGCCCTATAGAGATGCTACTGCATATGGACTTCCTTTCTGGTTTTAGTACTTACATACTAGACTAGGCTGTCTCAGTGTCTTTCTATATTACCTGGGGTTGATCTAGGTCAACATTACAAGAGTAGCAAAGTTTTCTCCTTTCAGTGTTCTCTGCCCACCACAATCATTTCCTTTCCCCTCAGGTAGTCAGTGTTCTCACCCTGTGAAGAAGTAATTGCATTTCTAAAAATTACCTTGAGTTCTTACTAAATTCTGGACTTACTCCATCAGGAGGTCCTTTTAGCAGCAGGCAGTGCATAAGCATACAGAGGAATTGCCCACATCAATGGAAGACATAGAGAAAAAGTAATTTTGAAAAAAGATTCTCCACAACATTCAAGTAATGATGAAGAATGCCTCCTAGTCCATTTCACTTCTTTTTTATTCCTTCATTTATTTAGTGTATGTGTTGAGTACCTACATGAACAGTTTATTGAGGAACTAGTAGCAGTAGTACAAAGATTAATACGATTTGATCCTCAACCTAAATCCAGTCTAGTGAAAGAGATAGCTATTTGCATAAACAATTACAATACATTACCAATGATTAATTAATTCAACAAACATTTAATGAGTGCTTACTCTGTGTCAGGTGTTGGGAAAACAAATCTGAAAAGAAATATGCTTGCTTTCAAACAGAATACAACGTACAAGCAAACACATTTACAAGCAATTATTGTCAAAAAATATGGCCAAGGTCTCAGAGAAGTAGGAAATAATTGCCTCATATTATTCTTTTGGCAACTTGGCCAATAAAGGCAATTTCTGTCTTCCAGAATATTTTGCTGCTGGTCCCTTTAATAAATGGCAAGGAGACAGAGCTCTTTTTATCTTTCCAGAAGATAATATAAGGAGAAAATTAAGATGAAAGAAGACAAAGGGACCTATAAAATACAAGGAAAGAAATGTCAGGAGGATGAAAGGTTAGAGTAAAAGCACGCTTAAACTTTTAATAAGGCCAAATGGGAGCCAATTAAAAACAATAATACTTTCTCAATTTAATCCAGAACTAAGAAGCTGATGAGGGCCTTGCTGGGCCACTGGTTAAGTTCTTTGCCTCAAGACAGTACTTAATTTAAAGGATCCTGGGTAGTGACTATGATGTTCCCACCTGTAGCCCGGGTTTGTATGCATCAGTATTATTTTTGTCAATTAAACAAGTTCTTTTTTTTACCTTTGCATAAGGGATAAACAGAATCAGCATCTTATTTGTAACTCATTGCCTCTTCTGGGCTTCTCAGAGGCAGTATCTGGGGAATTCAGTAGCACACTTATAGCACAATGTGGACTATCCAGAACACAATCCTTAAATCTTCATTATGAAACTGTGAAGAAGGATAGAGTGTGAGCATCTGAAACTGGAAGTAGCTTAACCTATTTTTTGGTACTTGGATGAAATTACACTTAGTGAATGTTTAAATTTCTTGGTAATTATTATTTTGTGATAAGTGTCTGCATAATAAAATTTATGATATTTAAGTCCTCTCTCAGAGTTGATAATCTACGAATCCATATATTCTAACATTTTATTTGATCTTAAAAAGGAAAACCAAAATAGCAATTGTAGACACTGTGATGCTCTGGGCCCATCTATCCACCCCTCAACTATTTAATATCAGAGGGCTTTTGTACATGGAAAACATTCACTCCTTATTATACTTCTTGAATGCTCAGTGTATTAAATCACTGCCAAAAAAATTTTAAATTAATTTTTAAAGTATCTCAACATTTATTGTAAACTTAATTAAATCTTAAATAATTTTGAATAGACTTGCTGATTTAGAATAAATTTAATGATTTCTTTGACTATTTCAAATATCTTAAGTAGTAGACAAAACCTACCAAAATATCATGTTTTTAAAATGTATTACTAAAGGGAGTAATCCCCAAAACCCCAGGATTTATTTATTAAAAAACTGTATTTATTATTACTGTTTAAACTTCAGTCACCTTTAAAATACTCTCCGTTTGATATAGTACACCTATCAAGATTCTCTTTCCACTGCTCAGAACAGTTTTTTAACTTGTCAATTTTGATGTTTTAGTGCTTCTGCCATTTTTTGTTTCACCTCTTCCACATCAGCAAAACGTTTCTCTTTGAAGACTTTTTTTCTCTGGGAAAACCAAAAATATTTACTTGGGGAGAGATTGGGTGAATAGGGAGGATGGGACACGGGGGTCACACTGTTTTGGGTCAAAAACTGCTGGACATGCAGCAGGGTGTGGGCAGGTGTGTTCATAAGTCACCCATGATGAAATGGGAACACGTGTTGAAAGAATCTAAAAAAAAAAAAAAATTCACTGAATCTGAATGCATCTTCTCACAATGCTAGGTGAACACTGATGCTGATGGGTTCCTAGCAGGGGAAGCCTTTACTACAAGGGGCCTGCCCTCCCAAAAATAATTATGGCTTCTTTAGGGATCCCATCTTGTATACCTAGACTTAAGCTTGTTCTAGAATCTTAGCAGTATGTGCTTGATTTATTTTCTTTATTACTTCTGTTTTTCCTTACATATTGCTAGTGTTATGGCAATACTAACTTTGATACCATCCCAGAATTACAGAATTATCAAATCAAAAGGATAAAGAATGCAATCTCGGAAATCCAAGGTTTTACAGAATCTGGATTACCAACCGATTGTGAGATTTGATTGTTAACTCCAAGAAGATTTTTAAATATTGTGAACTATTTAATTGTTATAGTTATAATAAGAATTTTTATAAAAATGATTTCAACCAGGCTTTAGTTCTTTATAACCGATGGCTACTCCCAAAATGATGTACCTTAAAGACTTAGTTTGTTAGTGTTTAATAACACACTGTCCCATTAGCAGCATTAAAATTATGCACAGAGATCCCCTCTTGTCTGCAATTTCACTTTCTGTGGAATGTACTGCAGAATTCTACTTAGAGGATGAAGTTTGATTAGCCACTACACTTTTTTAGTACATTGTTTAGATACATTACTTTACTACCATACTTCTGATAACAGATTTGCGTTGTTGTCACTTCTTTCTTGTAGGGCTTTCTTCACCATCGTAGACTCAGCTGAACTAGAACCTCCTTTCTTTTTTTTTTTTTTTTTTTTTTTTTTTTGAGTTGGAGTCTCACTCTGTCGCCCAGACTGGAGTGCAGTGGCCGCTCCCGGCCACCGCAGCCTCGACCTGCTGGGCTCCGGCGATCCTTCCGCCTCAGCCTTCCAAGT